>OU744346.1:35746594-35806802 GCA_916610135.2 Macropis europaea
TGCCGCTTAGCCCAATACGCTATCTGAAATAGGAACGACATAAATTGAACAAATGTGATAGAATTTCGCTGTATTCTTAAATTAACCATAATATAAAATGATCTAATCGGGTCTCTGTTTGCCCTACCCTAGAAGTTCAATACTGCATTTTACTCGACGTTTCATGTGCTTTGAGGTGCCGCTTAGCCCAATACGCTATCTGAAATAGGAACGACATAAATTGAACAAATGTGATAGAATTTCGCTGAATTCTTAAATTATCCATAATATAAAATGATCCAATCGGGTGTCTGTTTGCCCTACCCTAGAAGTTTAATACTGCATTTTACTCGACGTTTCATGCTCTTTGAGATGCCGCTTAGGCCAATACACTATCTGAAATAGGAGCGACGTAAATTGAACAAATGTGATAGAATTTCGCTGAATTCTTATTTTAATCGTAATATAAAATGATCTAATCGGGTCTCTGTTTGCCCTACCCTAGAAATTTAATAGTGCATTTTACTCGCCATTTCATGCGCTTTGAGATGCCGCTTAGCCCAATACGCGATCTGAAATAGGAGCGACGTAAATTGAACAAATGTGATTGAATTTCCCTGAAATCTTATATTAAACAAAATATAAAATGATCTAATCGGGTCTCTGATTGCCCTATCATAGAGGTTTAATAGTGCACTTTGCTCGCCATTCCACGCGCTTTAAGATGCCGCCTAGCCCAGTACGCTATCTGAAATAGGAGCGACGTAAATTGAACAAATGTGATAGAATTACGCTGAATTCTTATTTTAATCGTAATATAAAATGATCTAATCGGGTCTCTGTTTGCCTTACCCTAGAAGTTTAATAGTGCATTTCACTCGTCATTATATGCGCTTTGAGATGCCGCTTAGCTCAATACGCTATCTGAAATAGGAGCGTTGTAAATTGAACAAATGTGATAGAATTTCGCTGAATTCTTATAATAACCTTAATGTAAAATGATCTAATCGGGTCTTTGTTCGCACTACCCTAGAAGTTTAATAGTGCATTTCACTCGTCATTTCATGCGCTTTGAGGTGCCGCTTAGCCCAATACGCTATCTGAAATAGGAGCGACGTAAATTGAACAAATGTGATAGAATTTCCCTGAAATCTTATATTAAACAAAATATAAAATGATCTAATCGGGCCTCTGATTGCCCTGTCATAGAAGTTTAGTAGTGAATGTTACTCGCCATTCCACGCGCTTTAATATGCCGCCTAGCCCAGTACGCTATTTGAAATAGGAGCGACGTAAATTGAACAAATTTGATAGAATTACGCTGAATTCTTATATTAACCTTAATATAAAATGATCTACTCGGGTCTCTGTTTGCCCTACCCTAGAAGTTTAATAGTGCATTTCACTCGCCATTTCATGCGCTTTGAGATGCCGCTTAGCCCAATACGCTATCTGAAATAGGAGCGACGTAAATTGAACAAATGTGATAGAATTTCGCTGAATTCTTATATTAAACAATATATAAAATGATCTAATCGGGTCTCTGATTGCCCTATCATAGATGTTTAATAGTGCATTTTACTCGCCATTCCACGCTCTTTGAGATGCCGCCTAGCCCAGTACGCTATCTGAAATAGGAGCGACGTAAATTGAACAAATGTGATAGAATTACGCTGAATTCTTATATTAACCGTAATATAAAATGATCTAATCGGGTCTCTGTTCGCACTAGCCTAGAAGTTTAATACTGCATTTTACTCGCCATTCCACGCGCTTTAAGATGCCGCCTAGCCCAGTACGCTATCTGAAATAGGAGCGTTGTAAATTGAACAAATGTGATAGAATTTCGCTGAAATCTTATATTAACCTTAATGTAAAATGATCTAATCGGGTCTTTGTTCGCACTACCCTAGAAGTTTAATAGTGCATTTCACTCGTCATTTCATGCGCTTTGAGGTGCCGCTTAGCCCAATACGCTATCTGAAATAGAAGCGACGTAAATTAAACAAATGTGATAGAATTTCGCTGAATTCTTATTTTAATCGTAATATAAAATGATCTAATCGGGTCTCTGTTTGCCTTACCCTAGAAGTTCAATAGTGCATTTCACTCGTCATTATATGCGCTTTGAGATGCCGCTTAGCTCAATACGCTATCTGAAATAGGTGCGATGAAAATTGAAGAAATGTGATAGAATTTCGCTGAATTCTTATATTAACCTTAATGTAAAATGATCTAATCGGGTCTCTGTTCGCACTAGCCTAGAAGTTTAATAGTGCATTTTACTCGCCATTCCACGAGCTTTAAGATGCCGCCTAGCCCAGTACGCTATCTGAAATAGGAGCGACGTAAATTGAACAAATGTGATAGAATTACGCTGAATTCTTATATTAACCTTAATGTAAAATGATCTAATCGGGTCTCTGTTTGCCCTACCCTAGAAGTTTAATAGTGCATTTTACTCGTCATTTCATGCGCATTCAGATGCCGCTTAGCCCATTACGCTATCTGAAATAGGAGCGACGTAAATTGGACAAATGTGATAGAATTTCCCTGAAATCTTATATTAAACAAAATATAAAATGATCTAATCGGGTCTCTGATTGCCCTATCATAGACGTTTAGAAGTGTATTTTACTCGCCATTTCACGCGCTTTAAGATGCCGCCTAGCCCAGTACGCTATCTGAAATAGGAGCGACGTAAGTTGAACAAATGTGATAGAATTACGCTGAATTCTTATATTAACCGTTATATAAAATGATGTAATCGGGTCTCTGTTTGCCCTACCCTAGAAGTTTAATAGTGCATTTCACTCGCCATTTCATGCGTTTTGAGATGCCGCTTAGCCCAATACGCTATCTGAAATAGGAGCGACGTAAATTGAACAAATGTGATAGAATTTCGCTGAATTCTTATATTAAACAATATATAAAATGATCTAATCGGGTCTCTGATTGCCCTATCATAGATGTTTAATAGTGCATTTTACTCGCCATTCCACGCTCTTTGAGATGCCGCCTAGCCCAGTACGCTATCTGAAATAGGAGCGACGTAAATTGAACAAATGTGATAGAATTACGCTGAATTCTTATATTAACCGTAATATAAAGTGATCTAATCGGGTCTCTGTTCGCACTAGCCTAGAAGTTTAATAGTGCATTTTACTCGCCATTCCACGCGCTTTAAGATGCCGCCTAGCCCAGTACGCTATCTGAAATAGGAGCGTTGTAAATTGAACAAATGTGATAGAATTTCGCTGAATTCTTATATTAACCTTAATGTAAAATGATCTAATCGGGTCTTTGTTCGCACTACCCTAGAAGTTTAATAGTGCATTTCACTCATCATTTCATGCGCTTTGAGGTGCGGCTTAGCCCAATACGCTATCTGAAATAGAAGCGACGTAAATTAAACAAATGTGATAGAATTTCGCTGAATTCTTATTTTAATCGTAATATAAAATGATCTAATCGGGTCTCTGTTTGCCTTACCCTAGAAGTTCAATAGTGCATTTCACTCGTCATTATATGCGCTTTGAGATGCCGGTTAGGTCAATACGCTATCTGAAATAGGTGCGATGAAAATTGAACAAATGTGATAGAATTTCGCTGAATTCTTATATTAACCTTAATGTAAAATGATCTAATCGGGTCTCTGTTCGCACTAGCCTAGAAGTTTAATAGTGCATTTTACTCGCCATTCCACGAGCTTTAAGATGCCGCCTAGCCCAGTACGCTATCTGAAATAGGAGCGACGTAAATTGAACAAATGTGATAGAATTACGCTGAATTCTTATATTAACCTTAATGTAAAATGATCTAATCGGGTCTCTGTTTGCCCTACCCTAGAAGTTTAATAGTGCATTTTACTCGTCATTTCATGCGCATTCAGATGCCGCTTAGCCCATTACGCTATCTGAAATAGGAGCGACGTAAATTGGACAAATGTGATAGAATTTCCCTGAAATCTTATATTAAACAAAATATAAAATGATCTAATCGGGTCTCTGATTGCCCTATCATAGACGTTTAGTAGTGTATTTTACTCGCCATTTCACGCGCTTTAAGATGCCGCCTAGCCCAGTACGCTATCTGAAATAGGAGCGACGTAAGTTGAACAAATGTGATAGAATTTCGCTGAATTCTTAAATTAACCATAATATAAAATCATCTAATCGGGTCTCTGATTGCCCTATCATAGAAGTTTAATAGTGCATTTTACTCGCCATTCCACGCGCTTTAAGATGCCGCTTAGCCCAATACGCTATCTGAAATAGGAGCGACGTTAATTGAACAAATGTGATAAAATTTCGCTGAATTCTTAAATTAACCATACTATAAAATGATCTAATGTGGTGTGTTTGCCCTACGCTCGAAGTTTAATAGTGCATTTTACTAGTCATTTCATGCGCTTTGAGATGACGCTTTGCCCAATACGCTATCTGAAATAGGAGCGACGTAAATTCAACAAATGTGATAGAATTTCCCGGTATTCTTATATTAACCTTAATGTAATAGGATCTAATCGGGTCTCCGTTCGCCCTACCCTAGAAGTTTAATAGTGCATTTCACTCATCATTTCATGCGCTTTGAGATGCCGCTTAGCCCAGTACGCTATCTGAAATAGGAACGACGTAAATTGTACAAATGTGATAGAATTTCGCTGAATTCTTAAATTAACGATAATATAAAATGATCTAATCGGGTCTCTGTTTGGCCTACACTAGAAGTATAATAATGCATTTCACTCGTCATTTCATGCGCTTTGAGATGCTGATTAGCCAAATAAGCTATCTGAAATAGGAGCGACGTAAATTGAACAAATGTGATAGAATTTCGTTGAATTCTTAAATTAACCATAACATATAATGATCTAATTGGGTCTCTGATTACCCTATCATAGAAGTTTAATAGTGCATTTCACTCGCCATTCCACGCGCTTTAAGTTGCCGCTTAGCCCAATACGCTATCTGAAATATGAGCGACATAAATTGAGCAAATGTGATTGAATTTCGCTGAATTCTTATATTAATCTTAATGTAAAATGATCTAATCGGGTCTCTGTTCGCCCTGCCCTAGAAGTATAATAGTGCATTTCACTCGTCATTTCATGCGCTTTGAGATGCCGATTAGCCCAATAAGCTATATGAAATAGGAGCGACGTAAATTGATCGAACGTGATAGAATTTCACTGAATTCTTATATTAACCAAAATATTATAAGATGTAATCTGGTCTCTGATTGCCCTATCATAGAAGGTTAATAGTGCATTTTACTCGCCATTTCATGCGCTTTGCGATACCGCTTAGCCCAATACGCTATCTGAAATAGGAGCGACGTAAGTTGATCAAATGTGATAGAATTTCGCTGAATTCTTTTATTAACCATAATGTAAAATGATCTAATCGGGTCTCTGATTGCCCTATCATAGAAGTTTAATAGTGCACTTTACTCGCCATTCCACGCGCTTTAAGATGCCGCCTAGCCCAGTACGCTATCTGAAAAAGGAGCGTTGTAAATTGAACAAATGTGATAGAATTTCGCTGAATTCTTATATTAACCTTAATGTAAAATGATCTAATCGGGTCTCTGTTCGCACTACCCTAGAAGTTTAATAGTGCATTTCACACGTCATTTCATGCGCTTTGAGATGCCGCTTAGCCCAATACGCTATCTGAAATAGGAACGACATAAATTGAACAAATGTGATAGAATTTCGCTGTATTCTTAAATTAACCATAATATAAAATGATCTAATCGGGTCTCTGTTTGCCCTACCCTAGAAGTTCAATACTGCATTTTACTCGACGTTTCATGTGCTTTGAGGTGCCGCTTAGCCCAATACGCTATCTGAAATAGGAACGACATAAATTGAACAAATGTGATAGAATTTCGCTGAATTCTTAAATTATCCATAATATAAAATGATCTAATCGGGTGTCTGTTTGCCCTACCCTAGAAGTTTAATACTGCATTTTACTCGACGTTTCATGCTCTTTGAGATGCCGCTTAGGCCAATACACTATCTGAAATAGGAGCGACGTAAATTAAACAAATGTGATAGAATTTCGCTGAATTCTTATTTTAATCGTAATATAAAATGATCTAATCGGGTCTCTGTTTGCCCTACCCTAGAAATTTAATAGTGCATTTTACTCGCCATTTCATGCGCTTTGAGATGCCGCTTAGCCCAATACGCGATCTGAAATAGGAGCGACGTAAATTGAACAAATGTGATTGAATTTCCCTGAAATCTTATATTAAACAAAATATAAAATGATCTAATCGGGTCTCTGATTGCCCTATCATAGAGGTTTAATAGTGCACTTTGCTCGCCATTCCACGCGCTTTAAGATGCCGCCTAGCCCAGTACGCTATCTGAAATAGGAGCGACGTAAATTGAACAAATGTGATAGAATTACGCTGAATTCTTATTTTAATCGTAATATAAAATGATCTAATCGGGTCTCTGTTTGCCTTACCCTAGAAGTTTAATAGTGCATTTCACTCGTCATTATATGCGCTTTGAGATGCCGCTTAGCTCAATACGCTATCTGAAATAGGAGCGTTGTAAATTGAACAAATGTGATAGAATTTCGCTGAATTCTTATAATAACCTTAATGTAAAATGATCTAATCGGGTCTTTGTTCGCACTACCCTAGAAGTTTAATAGTGCATTTCACTCGTCATTTCATGCGCTTTGAGGTGCCGCTTAGCCCAATACGCTATCTGAAATAGGAGCGACGTAAATTGAACAAATGTGATAGAATTTCCCTGAAATCTTATATTAAACAAAATATAAAATGATCTAATCGGGCCTCTGATTGCCCTGTCATAGAAGTTTAGTAGTGAATGTTACTCGCCATTCCACGCGCTTCAAGATGCCGCCTAGCCCAGTACGCTATTTGAAATAGGAGCGACGTAAATTGAACAAATTTGATAGAATTACGCTGAATTCTTATATTAACCTTAATATAAAATGATCTACTCGGGTCTCTGTTTGCCCTACCCTAGAAGTTTAATAGTGCATTTCACTCGCCATTTCATGCGTTTTGAGATGCCGCTTAGCCCAATACGCTATCTGAAATAGGAGCGACGTAAATTGAACAAATGTGATAGAATTTCGCTGAATTCTTATATTAAACAATATATAAAATGATCTAATCGGGTCTCTGATTGCCCTATCATAGATGTTTAATAGTGCATTTTACTCGCCATTCCACGCTCTTTGAGATGCCGCCTAGCCCAGTACGCTATCTGAAATAGGAGCGACGTAAATTGAACAAATGTGATAGAATTACGCTGAATTCTTATATTAACCGTAATATAAAGTGATCTAATCGGGTCTCTGTTCGCCCTAGCCTAGAAGTTTAATACTGCATTTTACTCGCCATTCCACGCGCTTTAAGATGCCGCCTAGCCCAGTACGCTATCTGAAATAGGAGCGTTGTAAATTGAACAAATGTGATAGAATTTCGCTGAAATCTTATATTAACCTTAATGTAAAATGATCTAATCGGGTCTTTGTTCGCACTACCCTAGAAGTTTAATAGTGCATTTCACTCGTCATTTCATGCGCTTTGAGGTGCCGCTTAGCCCAATACGCTATCTGAAATAGAAGCGACGTAAATTAAACAAATGTGATAGAATTTCGCTGAATTCTTATTTTAATCGTAATATAAAATGATCTAATCGGGTCTCTGTTTGCCTTACCCTAGAAGTTCAATAGTGCATTTCACTCGTCATTATATGCGCTTTGAGATGCCGCTTAGCTCAATACGCTATCTGAAATAGGTGCGATGAAAATTGAAGAAATGTGATAGAATTTCGCTGAATTCTTATATTAACCTTAATGTAAAATGATCTAATCGGGTCTCTGTTCGCACTAGCCTAGAAGTTTAATAGTGCATTTTACTCGCCATTCCACGAGCTTTAAGATGCCGCCTAGCCCAGTACGCTATCTGAAATAGGAGCGACGTAAATTGAACAAATGTGATAGAATTACGCTGAATTCTTATATTAACCTTAATGTAAAATGATCTAATCGGGTCTCTGTTTGCCCTACCCTAGAAGTTTAATAGTGCATTTTACTCGTCATTTCATGCGCATTCAGATGCCGCTTAGCCCATTACGCTATCTGAAATAGGAGCGACGTAAATTAAACAAATGTGATAGAATTTCCCTGAATTCTTATATTAACCGTGATATAAAATGATCTAATCGGGTCTCTGTTTGCCATACCCTAGAAGATTAATAGTGCATTTTACTCGCCATTACACGCGCTTTAAGATGCCGCCTAGCCCAGTACGGTTGCTGAAATAGGAGCGACGTAAATTGAACAAATGTGATAGAATTTCCCTGAAATCTTATATTATACAAAATATAAATGATCTAATCGGGTCTCTGATTGCCTTATCATAGAAGTTTAGTAGTGGATTTTTCCCGCCCTTCCTCGCGCTTTAAGATGCCGCCTAGCTCAGTACGCTATCTGAAATAGGAGCGACGTAAATTGAACAAATGTGATAGAATTTCTCTGAATTCTTAAATTAACCAGAATATAAAATGATCTAATCGGGTCTCTGTTTGCCCTACCCTAGAAGTTTAATAGTGCATCTTACTCGCCATTTCATGCGCTCTGAGATGCCGCTTAGCCGAATACGCTATCTGAAATAGGAGCGACGTAAATTGAACAAATGTGATAGAATTACGCTGAATTCTTATTTTAATCGTAATATAAAATGATCTAATCGGGTCTCTGTTTGCCTTACCCTAGAAGTTTAATAGTGCATTTCACTCGTCATTATATGCGCTTTGAGATGCCGCTTAGCTCAATACGCTATCTGAAATAGGAGCGTTGTAAATTGAACAAATGTGATAGAATTTCGCTGAATTCTTATAATAACCTTAATGTAAAATGATCTAATCGGGTCTCTGTTCGCCCTACCCTAGAAGTTTAATAGTGTATTTTACTCGCGATTTCATGCTCTTTGAGATGCCGCTTAGCCCAATACGCTATCTGAAATAGGAACGACGTAAATTGGACAAATGTGATAGAATTTCGCTGAATTCTTATATTAACCATAATGCAAAACGATCTAATCGGGTCTCTGTCCGACCTACCCTAGAAGTTTAATAGTGCATTTCACTCGTCATTCCACGAGCTTTGAGATGCCGCTTAGCCCAATACGCTATCTGAAATAGGAGCGACGTAAATAGAACAAATGTGATAGAATTTCGCTGATTTCTTATATTAACCATAAAGTTAAATGATCTAATCGGGTCTCTGTTCGCCCTACCCTAGAAGTTTAATACTGCATTTTACTCGGCATTTCATGCGCTTTGAGATGCCTCTTAGCCCAATACGCTATCAGAAATAGGAGCGACGTAAATTGAACAAATGTGATAGAATTTCGCTGAATTCTTATATTAACCAAAATATAAAAACATCTAATCTGGTCTCTGATTGCCCTATCATAGAAGGTTAATAGTGCATTTTACTCGCCATTCCACGCGCTTTGAGATGCCGCTTAGCCCAATACGCTATCTGAAATAGGAGCGACGTAAATTGAACAAATGTGATAGAATTTCGCTGAATTCTTAAATTAACCATAATATAAAATGATCTAATCGGGTCTCTGTTCGCCCTACCCTAGAAGTTTAATAGTCCATTTTACTCGCCATTTCATGCGCTTTGAGATGCCTCTCAGCCCAATACGCTATCAGAAATAGAAGCGACGTAAATTGAACAAATGTGATAGAATTTCGCTGAATTCTTATATTAACCAAAATATAAAAACATCTAATCTGGTCTCTGATTGCCCTATCATAGAAGGTTAATAGTGCATTTTACTCGCCATTCCACGCGCTTTGAGATGCCGCTTAGCCCAATACGCTATCTGAAATAGGAGCGACCTAAATTCAACAAATGTGATAGAATTTCGATGAATTCATAAATTATCCATAACGTAAAATGATCTAATCGGGTCTCTGTTCGCCCTACCCTAGAAGTTTAATTGTGCATTTTACTCGCCATTTCATGCGCTTTGAGATGCCGCTTAGCCCAATACGCTATCTGAAATAGGAGCGACCTAAATTGAACAAATGTGGTTGAATTTTGCTGAATTCTTATAATAACCATTATGTAAAATTATCTAATCGGGTCTCTGTTTGCCCTACCCTAGAAGTTTAATAGTGCATTTTATTCGTCATTTCATGCGCTTTGAGATGCCGCGTTGGCCAATACGCTATCTGAAATAGGAGCGACGTAAATTGAACAAATGTGATAGAATTTCGCTGAATTCTTAAATTAACCATAATATAAAATGATCTAATCGGGTCTTTGTTCGCCCTACCCTAGAAGTTTAATACTGCATTTTACTCGGCATTTCATGCGCTTTGAGATGCCTCTTAGCCCAATACGCTATCTGAAATAGGAGCGACGTTAATTGAACAAATGTGATAGAATTTCGCAGAATTCTTAAATTATCCATAATGTAAAATGATCTAATCGGGTCTCTGGTTGCCCTATCATAGAAGTTCAATAGTGCATTTTACTCGCCATTCCACCCGCTTTAAGATGCCGCATAGCCCAGTACGCTACCTGAATTAGGAGCGACGTAAATTGATCAAATGTGATAGAATTTCGCTGAATTCTTATATTAACCATAATATAAAATGATCTAATCGGGTCTCTGTTCGCCCTACCCTAGAAGTTTAATAGTGTATTTTACTCGCGATTTCATGCTCTTTGAGATGCCGCTTAGCCCAATACGCTATCTGAAATAGGAGCGAACTAAATTGAACAAATATGATAGAATTCCGCTGAATTCATAAATTATCCATAACGTAAAATGATCTAATCGGGTCTCTGTTCGCCCTACCCTAGAAGTTTAATAGTGCATTTTACTCGCCATTTCATGCGCTTTGAGATGCCGCTTAGCCCAATACGCTATCTGAAATAGGAACGACATAAATTGAACAAATGTGATAGAATTTCGCTGAATTCTTAAATTATCCATAATATAAAATGATCTAATCGGGTGTCTGTTTGCCATACCATAGAAGTTTAATACTGCATTTTGCTCGACGTTTCAGCCTCTTTGAGATGCCGCTTAGGCCAATACACTATCTCAAATAGGAGCGACGTAAATTAAACAAATGTGATAGAATTTCGCTGAATTCTTATTTTAATCGTAATATAAAATGATCTAATCGGGTCTCTGTTTGCCTTACCCTAGAAGTTTAATAGTGCATTTCACTCGTCATTATATGCGCTTTGAGATGCCGCTTAGCTCAATACGCTATCTGAAATAGGAGCGTTGTAAATTGAACAAATGTGATAGAATTTCGCTGAATTCTTATAATAACCTTAATGTAAAATGATCTAATCGGGTCTTTGTTCGCACTACCCTAGAAGTTTAATAGTGCATTTCACTCGTCATTTCATGCGCTTTGAAGTGCCGCTTAGCCCAATACGCTATCTGAAATAGGAGCGACGTAAATTGAACAAATGTGATAGAATTTCCCTGAAATCTTATATTAAACAAAATATAAAATGATCTAATCGGGCCTCTGATTGCCCTGTCATAGAAGTTTAGTAGTGAATGTTACTCGCCATTCCACGCGCTTTAATATGCCGCCTAGCCCAGTACGATATTTGAAATAGGAGCGACGTAAATTGAACAAATTTGATAGAATTACGCTGAATTCTTATATTAACCTTAATATAAAATGATCTACTCGGGTCTCTGTTTGCCCTACCCTAGAAGTTTAATAGTGCATTTCACTCGCCATTTCATGCGTTTTGAGATGCCGCTTAGCCCAATACGCTATCTGAAATAGGAGCGACGTAAATTGAACAAATGTGATAGAATTTCGCTGAATTCTTATATTAAACAATATATAAAATGATCTAATCGGGTCTCTGATTGCCCTATCATAGATGTTTAATAGTGCATTTTACTCGCCATTCCACGCTCTTTGAGATGCCGCCTAGCCCAGTACGCTATCTGAAATAGGAGCGACGTAAATTGAACAAATGTGATAGAATTACGCTGAATTCTTATATTAACCGTAATATAAAGTGATCTAATCGGGTCTCTGTTCGCACTAGCCTAGAAGTTTAATAGTGCATTTTACTCGCCATTCCACGCGCTTTAAGATGCCGCCTAGCCCAGTACGCTATCTGAAATAGGAGCGTTGTAAATTGAACAAATGTGATAGAATTTCGCTGAATTCTTATATTAACCTTAATGTAAAATGATCTAATCGGGTCTTTGTTCGCACTACCCTAGAAGTTTAATAGTGCATTTCACTCGTCATTTCATGCGCTTTGAGGTGCCGCTTAGCCCAATACGCTATCTGAAATAGAAGCGACGTAAATTAAACAAATGTGGTAGAATTTCGCTGAATTCTTATTTTAATCGTAATATAAAATGATCTAATCGGGTCTCTGTTTGCCTTACCCTAGAAGTTCAATAGTGCATTTCACTCGTCATTATATGCGCTTTGAGATGCCGCTTAGCTCAATACGCTATCTGAAATAGGTGTGATGAAAATTGAACAAATGTGATAGAATTTCGCTGAATTCTTATATTAACCTTAATGTAAAATGATCTAATCGGGTCTCTGTTCGCACTAGCCTAGAAGTTTAATAGTGCATTTTACTCGCCATTCCACGAGCTTTAAGATGCCGCCTAGCCCAGTACGCTATCTGAATTAGGAGCGACGTAAATTGAACAAATGTGATAGAATTATGCTGAATTCGTAAATTAACCATAATATAAAATGATCTAATCGGGTCTCTGATTGCCCTCTCATAGATGTTTAATAGTGCATTTTACTCGCCATTCCACGCTCTTTGAGATGCCGCCTAGCCCAGTACGCTATCTGAAATAGGAGCGACGTAAATTGAACAAATGTGATAGAATTACGCTGAATTCTTATATTAACCGTAATATAAAGTGATCTAATCGGGTCTCTGTTCGCACTAGCCTAGAAGTTTGATAGTGCATTTTACTCGCCATTCCACGCGCTTTAAGATGCCGCCTAGCCCAGTACGCTATCTGAAATAGGAGCGTTGTAAATTGAACAAATGTGATAGAATTTCGCTGAATTCTTATATTAACCTTAATGTAAAATGATCTAATCGGGTCTTTGTTCGCACTACCCTAGAAGTTTAATAGTGCATTACACTCGTCATTTCATGCGCTTTGAGATGCCGCTAAGCCCAATAAGCTATCTGAAATAGGAGCGACGTAAATTGAACAAATGTGATAGAATTTCGCTGAATTCTTATATTAACCAAAATATAAAATTATCTAATCGGGTCTCTGTTCGCCCTAGCCGAGAAGTTTAATAGTGGATTTTACTCGCCAGTCCACGCGTTTTAAGATGCCGCCTAGCTCATAACGCTATCTGAAATAGGAGCGACCTAAATTGAACGAATGTGATAGAATTTTGCTGAATTCTTAAATTAACCATAATATAAAATGATCTAATCGGGTCTCTGCTTACCCTACCCTAGAAGTTTAATAGTGCATTTTACTCGGCATGTCATCCGCTTTGAGATGCCGCTTTGCCCAATACGCTATCTGAAATAGGAGCGACGTAAATTGAACGAATGTGATAGAATTTCGCTGAATTCTTAAATTAACCATAATATAAAATGATCTAATCGGGTCTCTGTTTGCCCTACCCTAGAACTTTAATAGTGCATTTTACTCACCATTTCATGCGCTTTGAAATGCCGCTTAGCCCAATACGCTATCCGAAATAGGAGCGACGTAAATGGAACAAATGTGATAGAATTTCGCTGAATTCTTTTATTAACCAAAATGTAAAATGATCTAAGCGGGTCTCTGTTCGCCCTAGCCTAGAAGTTTAATAGTGCATTTTAGTCGTCATTTCATGCGCTTTGAGATGCCGCTTAGCCCAATACGCTATCTGAAATAGGAGCGACGTAAATTGAACAAATGTGATAGAATTTCCCTGAAATCTTATATTAAACAAAATATAAAATGATCTAATCGGGTCTCTGATTGCCCTATCATAGAAGATTAGTAGTGCATTTTACTCGCCATTCCACGCGCTTTAAGATGCCGCCCAGTACGCTATCTGAAATAGGAGCGACGTAAGTTGAACAAATGTGATGGGATTTTGCTGAATTCTTAAATTAACCAGAATATAAAATAATCTAATCGGGTCTCTGTTTGCCCTACCCTAGAAGTTTAATAGTGCATTTCACTCGTCACTTCATGCGCTTTGAGATGCCGCTAAGCCCAATAAGCTATCTGAAATAGGAGCGACGTAAATTGAACAAATGTGATAGAATTTCGCAGAATTCTTATGTTAACCAAAATATAAAATGATCTAATCTGGTCTCTGTTCGCCCTAGCCTAGAAGTTTAATAGTGCATTTTGTTCGCCATTTCATGCGCTTTGAGATACCGCTTAGCCCAATGCGCTATCTGAAATAGGAGCGACGGAAATTGAACAAATGTGATAGAATTACCCTGAAATCTTATATTAAACAAAATATAAAATGATCTAATCGGGTCTCTGATTGCTCTATCATAGAAGTTTGGTAGTGCATTTTACTCGCCCTTCCACGCGCTTTAAGATGCCGCCTAGCCCATTACGCTATCTGAAATAGGAGCGACGTAAGATGAACAAATGTGATAGAATTACGCTGAATTCTTCTATTAACCGTAATATAAAATGATCTAATCGGGTCTCTGTTTGCCTTATCCTAGAAGCTTAATAGTGCATTTCACTCGCCATTTCATGCGCTTTGAAATGCTGCTTAGCCCAATACTCTATCTGAAATAGGAGCGACGTAAATTGAACAAATGTGATAGAACTTCGCTGAATTCTTAAATTAACCATAATATAAAATGATCTAATCGGGTCTCTGTTTGCCCTACCCTAGAAGTTTAATAGTGCATTTCACTCGTCACTTCATGCGCTTTGAGATGCCGCTAAGCCCAATACGCTATCTGAAATAGGAGCGACGTAAATTGAACAAATGTGATAGAACTTCGCTGAATTCTTAAATTAACCATAATATAAAATGATATAATCGGGTTGCTGTTTGCCCTACCCTAGAAGTTTTATAGTGCATTTCACTCGTCACGTCATGCGCTTTGAGATGCCGCTAAGCCCAATAAGCAATCTGAAATAGGAGCGACGTAAATTGAACAGATGTGATAGAATTTCGCAGAATTCTTATGTTAACCAAATTATAAAATGATCTAATCTGGTCTCTGTTCGCCCTAGCCTAGAAGTTTAATAGTGTATTTTGTTCGCCATTTCATGCGCTTTGAGATGCCGCTTAGCCCAATACGCTATCTGAAATAGGAGCGACGTTAATTTAACAAATGTGATAGAATTTCGCTGAATTCTTATATTAACCAAAATATAAAATGATCTAATCGGGTCTCTGATTGCCCTATCATAGAAGAGTAATAGTGCATTTTACTCGACACTCCACGCGCTTTAGGATGCCGCCTAGCCCAGTACGCTATTCGAAATAGGAGCGACGTAAGTTGAACAGATGTGATAGAATTACGCTGAATTCTTATATTAACCGTAATATAAAATGATCTAATCGGGTCTCTGTTTGCCTGATCCTAGAAGATAATAGTGCATTTTACTCGCCATTTCATGCGCTTTGAGATGCCGCCTAGCCCAGTACGCTATCTGAAATAGGAGCGACGTAAGTTGAACAGATGTGATAGAATTACGCTGCATTCTTATATTAACCGTAATATAAAATGATCTAATCGGGTCTCTGTTTGCCTGATCCTAGAAGATAATAGTGCATTTCACTCGTCATTTCATGCGCTTTGAGATGCCGCTAAGCCCAATAAGCTATCTGTAATAGGAGCGACGTAAATTGAACAAATGTGATAGAATTTCGCTGAATTCTTATATTAACCAAAATATAAAATGATCTAATCGGGTCTCTGATTGACCTATCATAGAATTTTAATAGTGCATTTTACTCGCCATGCCACCCGCATTAAGATGCCGCCTAGCCCAGTACGCTATCTGAAACAGGAGCGACGTAAATTGAACAAATGTGATAGAATTTTGCTGAATTCTTAAATTAACCATAATATAAAATGATCTAATCGTGTCTCTGATTGCCCTATCATAGAATTTTAATAGTGCATTTTACTCGCCAATCCACGCGCTTTAAAATTCCGCCTAGCCCAGTACGCTATCTGAAATAGGAGCGACGTAAATTGAACAAATGTGATAGAATTTCGCTGAATTCTTTTATTAGCCATAATGTAAAATGATCTAATCGGGTCTCTGTTTGCCTTATCCTAGAAGTATAGTAGTGCATTATGCTCGTCATTTCATGCGCTTTCAGATGGCGCTTAGCCCAATACGCTATCTGTAGTACGAGCGACGTAAATTGAATGAATGTGATAGAATTTCGCTGAATTCTTATATTAACCATAATATAAAATGATTTAATCGGGTCTCTGTTCGCCCTAGCCTAGAAGTTTAATAGTGCATTTTACTCGTCATTTCATGCGCTTTGAGATGCCGCTTAGCCCAATACGCTATCTGAAATAGGAGCGATGTAAATTGAAGAAATGTGATAGAATTTCGCTGAATTCTTTTATTAACCATAATGTAAAATGATCTAATCGGGTCTCTGTTCGCCCTAGCCTAGAAATTTAATAGTGCATTTTATTCTCCATTTCATGCGCTTTGAGAAGCCGCTTCGCCCAATACGCTATCTGAAATAGGAGCGACGTAAATTGAACAAATGTGATAGAATTTCGCTGAATTCTTATATTAACCAAAATATAAAATGATCTAATCGGGTCTCTGATTGACCTATCATAGAATTTTAATAGTGCATTTTACTCGTCATTTCATGCGCTTTGAGATGCCGCTTAGCCCAATACGCTATCTGAAATAGGAGCGACGGAAGTTGAACAAATGTGATAGAATTTCGCTGAATTCTTTTATTAACCATAATGTAAAATGATCTAATCGGGTCTCTGTTCGCCCTAGCCTAGAAGTTTAATAGTGCGTTGTATTCGCCATTTCATGCGCTTTGAGATGCCGCTTAGCCCAATACGCTATCTGAAATAGGAGCGACGTAAATTGAACAAATGTGATAGAATTTCGCTGAACTCTTAAATTCACTATAATATAAAATGATCTAATCGGGTCTCTGTTTGCCCTACCCTAGAAGTTTAATAGTGCATTTTACTCGGCATTCCACGCGCTTTAAGATGCCGCCTAGCCCAGTACGCTATCTGAAATAGGAGCGTTGTAAATTGAACAAATGTGATAGAATTTCGCTGAATTCTTATATTAACCTTAATGTAAAATGATCTAATCGGGTCTTTGTTCGCACTACCCTAGAAGTTTAATAGTGCATTTCACTCGTCATTTCATGCGCTTTGAGGTGCCGCTTAGCCCAATACGCTATCTGAAATAGAAGCGACGTAAATTAAAGAAATGTGGTAGAATTTCGCTGAATTCTTATTTTAATCGTAATATAAAATGATCTAATCGGGTCTCTGTTTGCCTTACCCTAGAAGTTCAATAGTGCATTTCACTCGTCATTATATGCGCTTTGAGATGCCGCTTAGCTCAATACGCTATCTGAAATAGGTGTGATGAAAATTGAACAAATGTGATAGAATTTCGCTGAATTCTTATATTAACCTTAATGTAAAATGATCTAATCGGGTCTCTGTTCGCACTAGCCTAGAAGTTTAATAGTGCATTTTACTCGCCATTCCACGAGCTTTAAGATGCCGCCTAGCCCAGTACGCTATCTGAATTAGGAGCGACGTAAATTGAACAAATGTGATAGAATTATGCTGAATTCGTAAATTAACCATAATATAAAATGATCTAATCGGGTCTCTGATTGCCCTCTCATAGATGTTTAATAGTGCATTTTACTCGCCATTCCACGCTCTTTGAGATGCCGCCTAGCCCAGTACGCTATCTGAAATAGGAGCGACGTAAATTGAACAAATGTGATAGAATTACGCTGAATTCTTATATTAACCGTAATATAAAGTGATCTAATCGGGTCTCTGTTCGCACTAGCCTAGAAGTTTGATAGTGCATTTTACTCGCCATTCCACGCGCTTTAAGATGCCGCCTAGCCCAGTACGCTATCTGAAATAGGAGCGACGTAAATTGAACAAATGTGATAGAATTTCGCTGAATTCTTATATTAACCTTAATGTAAAATGATCTAATCGGGTCTTTGTTCGCACTACCCTAGAAGTTTAATAGTGCATTACACTCGTCATTTCATGCGCTTTGAGATGCCGCTAAGCCCAATAAGCTATCTGAAATAGGAGCGACGTAAATTGAACAAATGTGATAGAATTTCGCTGAATTCTTATATTAACCAAAATATAAAATTATCTAATCGGGTCTCTGTTCGCCCTAGCCGAGAAGTTTAATAGTGGATTTTACTCGCCAGTCCACGCGTTTTAAGATGCCGCCTAGCTCATAACGCTATCTGAAATAGGAGCGACCTAAATTGAACGAATGTGATAGAATTTTGCTGAATTCTTAAATTAACCATAATATAAAATGATCTAATCGGGTCTCTGCTTACCCTACCCTAGAAGTTTAATAGTGCATTTTACTCGGCATGTCATCCGCTTTGAGATGCCGCTTTGCCCAATACGCTATCTGAAATAGGAGCGACGTAAATTGAACGAATGTGATAGAATTTCGCTGAATTCTTAAATTAACCATAATATAAAATGATCTAATCGGGTCTCTGTTTGCCCTACCCTAGAACTTTAATAGTGCATTTTACTCACCATTTCATGCGCTTTGAAATGCCGCTTAGCCCAATACGCTATCCGAAATAGGAGCGACGTAAATGGAACAAATGTGATAGAATTTCGCTGAATTCTTTTATTAACCAAAATGTAAAATGATCTAAGCGGGTCTCTGTTCGCCCTAGCCTAGAAGTTTAATAGTGCATTTTAGTCGTCATTTCATGCGCTTTGAGATGCCGCTTAGCCCAATACGCTATCTGAAATAGGAGCGACGTAAATTGAACAAATGTGATAGAATTTCCCTGAAATCTTATATTAAACAAAATATAAAATGATCTAATCGGGTCTCTGATTGCCCTATCATAGAAGATTAGTAGTGCATTTTACTCGCCATTCCACGCGCTTTAAGATGCCGCCCAGTACGCTATCTGAAATAGGAGCGACGTAAGTTGAACAAATGTGATGGAATTTTGCTGAATTCTTAAATTAACCAGAATATAAAATAATCTAATCGGGTCTCTGTTTGCCCTACCCTAGAAGTTTAATAGTGCATTTCACTCGTCACTTCATGCGCTTTGAGATGCCGCTAAGCCCAATAAGCTATCTGAAATAGGAGCGACGTAAATTGAACAAATGTGATAGAATTTCGCAGAATTCTTATGTTAACCAAAATATAAAATGATCTAATCTGGTCTCTGTTCGCCCTAGCCTAGAAGTTTAATAGTGCATTTTGTTCGCCATTTCATGCGCTTTGAGATACCGCTTAGCCCAATACGCTATCTGAAATAGGAGCGACGGAAATTGAACAAATGTGATAGAATTACCCTGAAATCTTATATTAAACAAAATATAAAATGATCTAATCGGGTCTCTGATTGCTCTATCATAGAAGTTTGGTAGTGCATTTTACTCGCCCTTCCACGCGCTTTAAGATGCCGCCTAGCCCATTACGCTATCTGAAATAGGAGCGACGTAAGATGAACAAATGTGATAGAATTACGCTGAATTCTTCTATTAACCGTAATATAAAATGATCTAATCGGGTCTCTGTTTGCCTTATCCTAGAAGCTTAATAGTGCATTTCACTCGCCATTTCATGCGCTTTGAAATGCTGCTTAGCCCAATACTCTATCTGAAATAGGAGCGACGTAAATTGAACAAATGTGATAGAACTTCGCTGAATTCTTAAATTAACCATAATATAAAATGATCTAATCGGGTCTCTGTTTGCCCTACCCTAGAAGTTTAATAGTGCATTTCACTCGTCACTTCATGCGCTTTGAGATGCCGCTAAGCCCAATACGCTATCTGAAATAGGAGCGACGTAAATTGAACAAATGTGATAGAACTTCGCTGAATTCTTAAATTAACCATAATATAAAATGATATAATCGGGTTGCTGTTTGCCCTACCCTAGAAGTTTTATAGTGCATTTCACTCGTCACGTCATGCGCTTTGAGATGCCGCTAAGCCCAATAAGCAATCTGAAATAGGAGCGACGTAAATTGAACAGATGTGATAGAATTTCGCAGAATTCTTATGTTAACCAAATTATAAAATGATCTAATCTGGTCTCTGTTCGCCCTAGCCTAGAAGTTTAATAGTGTATTTTGTTCGCCATTTCATGCGCTTTGAGATGCCGCTTAGCCCAATACGCTATCTGAAATAGGAGCGACGTTAATTTAACAAATGTGATAGAATTTCGCTGAATTCTTATATTAACCAAAATATAAAATGATCTAATCGGGTCTCTGATTGCCCTATCATAGAAGAGTAATAGTGCATTTTACTCGACACTCCACGCGCTTTAGGATGCCGCCTAGCCCAGTACGCTATTCGAAATAGGAGCGACGTAAGTTGAACAGATGTGATAGAATTACGCTGAATTCTTATATTAACCGTAATATAAAATGATCTAATCGGGTCTCTGTTTGCCTGATCCTAGAAGATAATAGTGCATTTTACTCGCCATTTCATGCGCTTTGAGATGCCGCCTAGCCCAGTACGCTATCTGAAATAGGAGCGACGTAAGTTGAACAGATGTGATAGAATTACGCTGCATTCTTATATTAACCGTAATATAAAATGATCTAATCGGGTCTCTGTTTGCCTGATCCTAGAAGATAATAGTGCATTTCACTCGTCATTTCATGCGCTTTGAGATGCCGCTAAGCCCAATAAGCTATCTGTAATAGGAGCGACGGAAATTGAACAAATGTGATAGAATTTCGCTGAATTCTCATATTAACCAAAATATAAAATGATCTAATCGGGTCTCTGATTGACCTATCATAGAATTTTAATAGTGCATTTTACTCGCCATGCCACCCGCATTAAGATGCCGCCTAGCCCAGTACGCTATCTGAAACAGGAGCGACGTAAATTGAACAAATGTGATAGAATTTTGCTGAATTCTTAAATTAACCATAATATAAAATGATCTAATCGTGTCTCTGATTGCCCTATCATAGAATTTTAATAGTGCATTTTACTCGCCAATCCACGCGCTTTAAAATTCCGCCTAGCCCAGTACGCTATCTGAAATAGGAGCGACGTAAATTGAACAAATGTGATAGAATTTCGCTGAATTCTTTTATTAGCCATAATGTAAAATGATCTAATCGGGTCTCTGTTTGCCTTATCCTAGAAGTATAGTAGTGCATTATGCTCGTCATTTCATGCGCTTTCAGATGGCGCTTAGCCCAATACGCTATCTGTAGTACGAGCGACGTAAATTGAATGAATGTGATAGAATTTCGCTGAATTCTTATATTAACCATAATATAAAATGATTTAATCGGGTCTCTGTTCGCCCTAGCCTAGAAGTTTAATAGTGCATTTTACTCGTCATTTCATGCGCTTTGAGATGCCGCTTAGCCCAATACGCTATCTGAAATAGGAGCGATGTAAATTGAAGAAATGTGATAGAATTTCGCTGAATTCTTTTATTAACCATAATGTAAAATGATCTAATCGGGTCTCTGTTCGCCCTAGCCTAGAAATTTAATAGTGCATTTTATTCTCCATTTCATGCGCTTTGAGAAGCCGCTTCGCCCAATACGCTATCTGAAATAGGAGCGACGTAAATTGAACAAATGTGATAGAATTTCGCTGAATTCTTATATTAACCAAAATATAAAATGATCTAATCGGGTCTCAGATTGACCTATCATAGAATTTTAATAGTGCATTTTACTCGTCATTTCATGCGCTTTGAGATGCCGCTTAGCCCAATACGCTATCTGAAATAGGAGCGACGGAAGTTGAACAAATGTGATAGAATTTCGCTGAATTCTTTTATTAACCATAATGTAAAATGATCTAATCGGGTCTCTGTTCGCCCTAGCCTAGAAGTTTAATAGTGCGTTGTATTCGCCATTTCATGCGCTTTGAGATGCCGCTTAGCCCAATACGCTATCTGAAATAGGAGCGACGTAAATTGAACAAATGTGATAGAATTTCGCTGAACTCTTAAATTCACTATAATATAAAATGATCTAATCGGGTCTCTGTTTGCCCTACCCTAGAAGTTTAATAGTGCATTTTACTCGTCATTTCATGCGCTTTGAGATGCCGCTTAGCCCAATACGCTATCTGAAATAGGAGCGATGTAAAGTGAACAAATGTGATAGAATTTCGCTGAATTCTTTTATTAACCATAATGTAAAATGATCTAATCGGGTCTCTGTTCGCCCTATCCTAGAAATTTAATAGTGCATTTTATTCTCCATTTCATGCGCTTTGAGAAGCCGCTTCGCCCAATACGCTATCTGAAATAGGAGCGACGTAAATTGAACACATGTGATAGAATTTCGCTGAATTCTTATATTAACCAAAATATAAAATGATCTAATCGGGTCTCTGATTGCCCTATCATAGAAGAGTAATAGTGCATTTTACTCGACACTCCACGCGCTTTAGGATGCCGCCTAGCCCAGTACGCTATTCGAAATAGGAGCGACGTAAGTTGAACAGATGTGATAGAATTACGCTGAATTCTTATATTAACCAAAATATAAAATGATCTAATCGGGTCTCTGATTGACCTATCATAGAATTTTAATAGTGCATTTTACTCGCCATGCCACCCGCATTAAGATGCCGCCTAGCCCAGTACGCTATCTGAAACAGGAGCGACGTAAATTGAACAAATGTGATAGAATTTTGCTGAATTCTTAAATTAACCATAATATAAAATGATCTAATCGTGTCTCTGATTGCCCTATCATAGAATTTTAATAGTGCATTTTACTCGCCAATCCACGCGCTTTAAAATTCCGCCTAGCCCAGTACGCTATCTGAAATAGGAGCGACGTAAATTGAACAAATGTGATAGAATTTCGCTGAATTCTTTTATTAGCCATAATGTAAAATGATCTAATCGGGTCTCTGTTTGCCTTATCCTAGAAGTATAGTAGTGCATTATGCTCGTCATTTCATGCGCTTTCAGATGGCGCTTAGCCCAATACGCTATCTGTAGTACGAGCGACGTAAATTGAATGAATGTGATAGAATTTCGCTGAATTCTTATATTAACCATAATATAAAATGATTTAATCGGGTCTCTGTTCGCCCTAGCCTAGAAGTTTAATAGTGCATTTTACTCGTCATTTCATGCGCTTTGAGATGCCGCTTAGCCCAATACGCTATCTGAAATAGGAGCGATGTAAATTGAAGAAATGTGATAGAATTTCGCTGAATTCTTTTATTAACCATAATGTAAAATGATCTAATCGGGTCTCTGTTCGCCCTAGCCTAGAAATTTAATAGTGCATTTTATTCTCCATTTCATGCGCTTTGAGAAGCCGCTTCGCCCAATACGCTATCTGAAATAGGAGCGACGTAAATTGAACAAATGTGATAGAATTTCGCTGAATTCTTATATTAACCAAAATATAAAATGATCTAATCGGGTCTCTGATTGACCTATCATAGAATTTTAATAGTGCATTTTACTCGTCATTTCATGCGCTTTGAGATGCCGCTTAGCCCAATACGCTATCTGAAATAGGAGCGACGGAAGTTGAACAAATGTGATAGAATTTCGCTGAATTCTTTTATTAACCATAATGTAAAATGATCTAATCGGGTCTCTGTTCGCCCTAGCCTAGAAGTTTAATAGTGCGTTGTATTCGCCATTTCATGCGCTTTGAGATGCCGCTTAGCCCAATACGCTATCTGAAATAGGAGCGACGTAAATTGAACAAATGTGATAGAATTTCGCTGAACTCTTAAATTCACTATAATATAAAATGATCTAATCGGGTCTCTGTTTGCCCTACCCTAGAAGTTTAATAGTGCATTTTACTCGTCATTTCATGCGCTTTGAGATGCCGCTTAGCCCAATACGCTATCTGAAATAGGAGCGATGTAAAGTGAACAAATGTGATAGAATTTCGCTGAATTCTTTTATTAACCATAATGTAAAATGATCTAATCGGGTCTCTGTTCGCCCTATCCTAGAAATTTAATAGTGCATTTTATTCTCCATTTCATGCGCTTTGAGAAGCCGCTTCGCCCAATACGCTATCTGAAATAGGAGCGACGTAAATTGAACACATGTGATAGAATTTCGCTGAATTCTTATATTAACCAAAATATGAAATGATCTAATCGGGTCACTGATTGACCTATCATAGAATTTTAATAGTGCATTTTACTCGTCATTTCACGCGCTTTGAGATGCCGCTTAGCCCAATACGCTATCTGAAATAGGAGCGACGGAAGTTGAACAAATGTGATAGAATTTCGCTGAATTCTTTTATTAACCATAATGTAAAATGATCTAATCGGGTCTCTGTTCGCCCTAGCCTAGAAGTTTAATAGTGCATTGTATTCGCCATTTCATGCGCTTTGAGATGCCGCTTAGCCCAATACGCTATCTGAAATAGGAGCGACGTAAATTGAACAAATGTGAGAGAATTTCGCTGAACTCTTAAATTCACTATAATATAAAATGATCTAATGGGGTCTCTGTTTGCCCTACCCTAGAAGTTTAATAGTGCATTTTACTCGCCATTTCATGCGCTTTGAGATGCCGCTTAGCCCAATACGCTATCTGAAATAGGAGCGATGCAAATTGAACAAATGTGATAGAATTTCGCTGAATTCTTTTATTAACCATAATGTAAAATGATCTAATCGGGTCTCTGTTCGCCCTAGCCTAGAAATTTGATAGTGCATTTTATTCTCCATTTCATGCGCTTTGAGAAGCCGCTTCGCCCAATACGCTATCTGAAATAGGAGCGACGTAAATTGAACAAATGTGATAGAATTTCGCTGAATTCTTAAATTAACCATAATATAATGATCTAATCGGGTCTCTGTTTGCCTTATCCTAGAAGTATAATAGTGCATTATACTCGTCATTTCATGCGCTTTTAGTTGCCGCTTAGCCCAGGACGCTATCTGAAATAGGAACGACGTAAATTGAACAAATGTGATAGAATTTTGCTGAATTCTTAAATTAACCATAATATAAAATGATCTAATCGGGTCTCTGTTTGCCCTACCCTAGAGGTTTAATAGTGCATTTTACACGCCATTTCATGCGCTTTGAGATGCCGCTTAGCCCAATAAGCTATCTGAAATAGGAGCGACGTAAATTGAACAAATGTAACAGAATTTTGCTGAATTCTTAAATTAACCATAATATTAGATGATCAAATCGGGTCTCTGTTTGCCCTACCCTAGAAGTTTAATAGTGCATTTCACTCGCCATTTCATGCGCTTTGAGATGCCGCCTAGCCCAGTACGCTATCTGAAATAGGAGCGACGTAAGTTGAACAGATGTGATAGAATTTTGCTGAATTCTTAAATTAACCATAATATAAAATGATCTAATCGGGTCTCTGATTGACCTATCATAGAATTTTAATAGTGCATTTTACTCGCCATTTCATGCGCTTTGAGATGCCGCTTAGCCCAATACGCTATCTGAAATAGGAGCGACGTAAATTGAACAAATGTGATAGAATTTTGCTGAATTCTTAAATTAACCATAATATAAAATGATCTAATCGTGTCTCTGATTGCCCTATCATAGAATTTTAATAGTGCATTTTACTCGCCATTCCACGCGCTTTAAAATGCCGCCTAGCCCAGTACGCTATCTGAAATAGGAGCGACGTAAATTAAACAAATGTGATAGAATTTCGCTGAATTCTTTTATTAGCCATAATGTAAAATGATCTAATCGGGTCTCTGTTTGCCTTATCCTAGAAGTATAGTAGTGCATTATGCTCGTCATTTCATGCGCTTTTAGATGGCGCTTAGCCCAATACGCTATCTGTAGTACGAGCGACGTAAATTGAATAAATGTGATAGAATTTCGCTGAATTCTTAAATTAACCATAATATAAAATGATTTAATCGGGTCTCTGTTCGCCCTAGCCTAGAAGTTTAATAGTGCATTGTATTCGCCATTTCATGCGCTTTGAGATGCCGCTTAGCCCAATACGCTATCTGAAATAGGAGCGACGTAAATTGAACAAATGTGAGAGAATTTCGCTGAACACTTAAATTCACTATAATATAAAATGATCTAATCGGGTCTCTGTTTGCCCTACCCTAGAAGTTTAATAGTGCATTTTACTCGTCATTTCATGCGCTCTGAGATGCCGCTTAGCCCAATACGCTATCTGAAATAGGAGCGATGTAAATTGAACAAATGTGATAGAATTTCGCTGAATTCTTTTATTAACCATAATGTAAAATGATCTAATCGGGTCTCTGTTCGCCCTATCCTAGAAATTTAATAGTGCATTTTATTCTCCATTTCATGCGCTTTGAGAAGCCGCTTCGCCCAATACGCTATCTGAAATAGGAGCGACGTAAATTGAACAAATGTGATAGAATTTCGCTGAATTCTTATATTAACCAAAATATAAAATGATCTAATCGGGTCTCTAATTGACCTATCATAGAATTTTAATAGTGCATTTTACTCGTCATTTCATGCGCTTTGAGATGCCGCTTAGCCCAATACGCTATCTGAAATAGGAGCGACGGAAGTTGAACAAATGTGATAGAATTTCGCTGAATTCTTTTATTAACCATAATGTAAAATGATCTAATCGGGTCTCTGTTCGCCCTAGCCTAGAAGTTTAATAGTGCATTGTATTCGCCATTTCATGCGCTTTGAGATGCCGCTTAGCCCAATACGCTATCTGAAATAGGAGCGACGTAAATTGAACAAATGTGAGAGAATGTCGCTGAACTCTTATATTCACTATAATATAAAATGATCTAATCGGGTCTCTGTTTGCCCTACCCTAGAAGTTTAATAGTGCATTTTACTCGCCATTTCATGCGCTTTGAGATGCCGCTTAGCCCAATACGCTATCTGAAATAGGAGCGATGCAAATTGAACAAATGTGATAGAATTTCGCTGAATTCTTTTATTAACCATAATGTAAAATGATCTAATCAGGTCTCTGTTCGCCCTAGCCTAGAAATTTAATAGTGCATTTTATTCTCCATTTCATGCGCTTTGAGAAGCCGCTTCGCCCAATACGCTATCTGAAATAGGAGCGACGTAAATTGAACAAATGTGATAGAATTTCGCTGAAGTCTTAAATTAACCATAATATAATGATCTAATCGGGTCTCTGTTTGCCTTATCCTAGAAGTATAATAGTGCATTATACTCGTCATTTCATGCGCTTTGAGATGCCGCTTAGCCCAGGACGCTATCTGAAATAGGAACGACGTAAATTGAACAAATGTGATAGAATTTTGCTGAATTCTTATATTAACCATAATATAAAATGATCTAATCGGGTCTCTGTTTGCCCTACCCTAGAGGTTTAATAGTGCATTTTACTCGCCATTTCATGCGCTTTGAGATGCCGCTTAGCCCAATAAGCTATCTGAAATAGGAGCGACGTAAATTGAACAAATGTCACAGAATTTTGCTGAATTCTTAAATTAACCATAATATTAGATGCTCTAATCGGGTCTCTGTTTGCCCTACCCTAGAAGTTTAATAGTGCATTTCACTCGCCATTTCATGCGCTTTGAGATGCCACCTAGCCCAGTACGCTATCTGAAATAGGAGCGACGTAAGTTGAACAGATGTGATAGAATTTTGCTGAATTCTTAAATTAACCATAATATAAAATGATCTAATCGGGTCTCTGATTGACCTATCATAGAATTTTAATAGTGCATTTTACTCGCCATTTCATGCGCTTTGAGATGCCGCTTAGCCCAATACGCTATCTGAAATAGGAGCGACGTAAGTTGAACAAATGTGATAGAATTTCGCTGAATTCTTTTATTAACCATAATGTAAAATGATCTAATCGGGTCTCTGTTTGCCCTACCCTAGAAGTTTAATAGTGCATTACACTCGTCATTTCATGCGCTTTGAGATGCCGCTAAGCCCAATAAGCTGTCTGAAATAGGAGCGACGTAAATTGAACAATTGTGATAGAATTTCGCTGAATTCTTATATTAACCAAAATATAAAATTATCTAATCGGGTCTCTGTTCGCCCTAGCCGAGAAGTTTAATAGTGGATTTTACTCGCCAGTCCACGCGTTTTAAGATGCCGCCTAGCTCATAACGCTATCTGAAATAGGAGCGACCTAAATTGAACGAATGTGATAGAATTTTGCTGAATTCTTAAATTAACCATAATATAAAATGATCTAATCGGGTCTCTGCTTACCCTACCCTAGAAGTTTAATAGTGCATTTTACTCGGCATGTCATGCGCTTTGAGATGCCGCTTTGCCCAATACGCTATCTGAAATAGGAGCGACGTAAATTGAACGAATGTGATAGAATTTCGCTGAATTCTTAAATTAACCATAATATAAAATGATCTAATCGGGTCTCTGTTTGCAATACCCTAGAACTTTAATAGTGCATTTTACTCACCATTTCATGCGCTTTGAAATGCCGCTTAGCCCAATACGCTATCCGAAATAGGAGCGACGTAAATGGAACAAATGTGATAGAATTTCGCTGAATTCTTTTATTAACCAAAATGTAAAATGATCTAATCGGGTCTCTGTTCGCCCTAGCCTAGAAGTTTAATAGTGCATTTTAGTCGTCATTTCATGGGCTTTGAGATGCCGCTTAGCCCAATACGCTATCTGAAATAGGAGCGACGTAAATTGAACAAATGTGATAGAATATCCCTGAAATCTTATATTAAACAAAATATAAAATGATCTAATCGGGTCTCTGATTGCCCTATCATAGAAGATTAGTAGTGCATTTTACTCGCCATTCCACGCGCTTTAAGATGCCGCCCAGTACGCTATCTGAAATAGGAGCGACGTAAGTTGAACAAATGTGATGGAATTTTGCTGAATTCTTAAATTAACCAGAATATAAAATGATCTAATCGGGTCTCTGTTTGCCCTACCCTAGAAGTTTAATAGTGCATTTCACTCGTCACTTCATGCGCTTTGAGATGCCGCTAAGCCCAATAAGCTATCTGAAATAGGAGCGACGTAAATTGAACAAATGTGATAGAATTTCGCAGAATTCTTATGTTAACCAAAATATAAAATGATCTAATCTGGTCTCTGTTCGCCCTAGCCTAGAAGTTTAATAGTGCATTTTGTTCGCCATTTCATGCGCTTTGAGATACCGCTTAGCCCAATACGCTATCTGAAATAGGAGCGACGGAAATTGAACAAATGTGATAGAATTACCCAGAAATCTTATATTAAACAAAATATAAAATGATCTAATCGGGTCTCTGATTGCTCTATCATAGAAGTTTGGTAGTGCATTTTACTCGCCCTTCCACGCGCTTTAAGATGCCGCCTAGCCCAGTACGCTATCTGAAATAGGAGCGACGTAAGATGAACAAATGTGATAGAACTTCGCTGAATTCTTAAATTAACCATAATATAAAATGATATAATCGGGTCGCTGTTTGCCCTACCCTAGAAGTTTTATAGTGCATTTCACTCGTCACGTCATGCGCTTTGAGATGCCGCTAAGCCCAATAAGCAATCTGAAATAGGAGCGACGTAAATTGAACAGATGTGATAGAATTTCGCAGAATTCTTATGTTAACCAAATTATAAAATGATCTAATCTGGACTCTGTTCGCCCTAGACCAGAAGTTTAATAGTGTATTTTGTTCGCCATTTCATGCGCTTTGAGATGCCGCTTAGCCCAATACGCTATCTGAAATAGGAGCGACGTTAATTTAACAAATGTGATAGAATTTCGCTGAATTCTTATATTAACCAAAATATAAAATGATCTAATCGGGTCTCTGATTGCCCTATCATAGAAGAGTAATAGTGCATTTTACTCGACACTCCACGCGCTTTAGGATGCCGCCTAGCCCAGTACGCTATCCGAAATAGGAGCGACGTAAGTTGAACAGATGTGATAGAATTACGCTGAATTCTTATATTAACCGTAATATAAAATGATCTAATCGGGTCTCTGTTTGCCTGATCCTAGAAGATAATAGTGCATTTTACTCGCCATTTCATGCGCTTTGAGATGCCGCCTAGCCCAGTACGCTATCTGAAATAGGAGCGACGTAAGTTGAACAGATGTGATAGAATTACGCTGCATTCTTATATTAACCGTAATATAAAATGATCTAATCGGGTCTCTGTTTGCCTGATCCTAGAAGATAATAGTGCATTTCACTCGTCATTTCATGCGCTTTGAGATGCCGCTAAGCCCAATAAGCTATCTGTAATAGGAGCGACGTAAATTGAACAAATGCGATAGAATTTCGCTGAATTCTTATATTAACCAAAATATAAAATGATCTAATCGGGTCTCTGATTGACCTATCATAGAATTTTAATAGTGCATTTTACTCGCCATGCCACCCGCATTAAGATGCCGCCTAGCCCAGTACGCTATCTGAAATAGGAGCGACGTAAATTGAACAAATGTGATAGAATTTTGCTGAATTCTTAAATTAACCATAATATAAAATGATCTAATCGTGTCTCTGATTGCCCTATCATAGAATTTTAATAGTGCATTTTACTCGCCATTTCACGCGCTTTAAAATGCCGCCTAGCCCAGTACGCTATCTGAAATAGGAGCGACGTAAATTAAACAAATGTGATAGAATTTCGCTGAATTCTTTTATTAGCCATAATGTAAAATGATCTAATCGGGTCTCTGTTTGCCTTATCCTAGAAGTATAGTAGTGCATTATGCTCGTCATTTCATGCGCTTTTAGATGGCGCTTAGCCCAATACGCTATCTGTAGTACGAGCGACGTAAATTGAATAAATGTGATAGAATTTCGCTGAATTCTTAAATTAACCATAATATAAAATGATTTAATCGGGTCTCTGTTCGCCCTAGCCTAGAAGTTTAATAGTGCGTTGTATTCGCCATTTCATGCGCTTTGAGATGCCGCTTAGCCCAATACGCTATCTGAAATAGGAGCGACGTAAATTGAACAAATGTGAGAGAATTTCGCTGAACTCTTAAATTCACTATAATATAAAATGATCTAATCGGGTCTCTGTTTGCCCTACCCTAGAAGTTTAATAGTGCATTTTACTCACCATTTCATGCGCTTTGAAATGCCGCTTAGCCCAATACGCTATCCGAAATAGGAGCGACGTAAATGGAACAAATGTGATAGAATTTCGCTGAATTCTTTTATTAACCAAAATGTAAAATGATCTAATCGGGTCTCTGTTCGCCCTAGCCTAGAAGTTTAATAGTGCATTTTAGTCGTCATTTCATGCGCTTTGAGAAGCCGCTTCGCCCAATACGCTATCTGAAATAGGAGCGACGTAAATTGAACAAATCTGATAGAATTTCGCTGAATTCTTATATTAACCAAAATATAAAATGATCTAATCGGGTCTCTGATTGACCTATCATAGAATTTTAATAGTGCATTTTACTCGTCATTTCATGCGCTTTGAGATGCCGCTTAGCCCAATACGCTATCTGAAATAGGAGCGACGGAAGTTGAACAAATGTGATAGAATTTCGCTGAATTCTTTTATTAACCATAATGTAAAATGATCTAATCGGGTCTCTGTTCGCCCTAGCCTAGAAGTTTAATAGTGCATTGTATTCGCCATTTCATGCGCTTTGAGATGCCGCTTAGCCCAATACGCTATCTGAAATAGGAGCGACGTAAATTGAACAAATGTGAGAGAATTTCGCTGAACTCTTAAATTCACTATAATATAAAATGATCTAATCGGGTCTCTGTTTGCCCTACCCTAGAAGTTTAATAGTGCATTTTACTCCTCATTTCATGCGCTCTGAGATGCCGCTTAGCCCAATACGCTATCTGAAATAGGAGCGATGTAAATTGAACAAATGTGATAGAATTTCGCTGAATTCTTTTATTAACCATAATGTAAAATGATCTAATCGGGTCTCTGTTCGCCCTATCCTAGAAATGTAATAGTGCATTTTATTCTCCATTTCATGCGCTTTGAGAAGCCGCTTCGCCCAATACGCTATCTGAAATAGGAGCGACGTAAATTGAACAAATGTGATAGAATTTCGCTGAATTCTTATATTAACCAAAATATAAAATGATCTAATCGGGTCTCTGATTGACCTATCATAGAATTTTAATAGTGCATTTTACTCGTCATTTCATGCGCTTTGAGATGCCGCTTAGCCCAATACGCTATCTGAAATAGGAGCGACGGAAGTTGAACAAATGTGATAGAATTTCGCTGAATTCTTTTATTAACCATAATGTAAAATGTTCTAATCGGGTCTCTGTTCGCTCTAGCCTAGAAGTTTAATAGTGCATTGTATTCGCCATTTCATGCGCTTTGAGATGCCGCTTAGCCCAATACGCTATCTGAAATAGGAGCGACGTAAATTGAACAAATGTGAGAGAATGTCGCTGAACTCTTATATTCACTATAATATAAAATGATCTAATCGGGTCTCTGTTTGCCCTACCCTAGAAGTTTAATAGTGCATTTTACTCGCCATTTCATGCGCTTTGAGATGCCGCTTAGCCCAATACGCTATCTGAAATAGGAGCGATGCAAATTGAACAAATGTGATAGAATTTCGCTGAATTCTTTTATTAACCATAATGTAAAATGATCTAATCAGGTCTCTGTTCGCCCTAGCCTAGAAATTTAATAGTGCATTTTATTCTCCATTTCATGCGCTTTGAGAAGCCGCTTCGCCCAATACGCTATCTGAAATAGGAGCGACGTAAATTGAACAAATGTGATAGAATTTCGCTGAAGTCTTAAATTAACCATAATATAATGATCTAATCGGGTCTCTGTTTGCCTTATCCTAGAAGTATAATAGTGCATTATACTCGTCATTTCATGCGCTTTTAGATGCCGCTTAGCCCAGGACGCTATCTGAAATAGGAACGACGTAAATTGAACAAATGTGATAGAATTTTGCTGAATTCTTAAATTAACCATAATATAAAATGATCTAATCGGGTCTCTGTTTGCCCTACCCTAGAGGTTTAATAGTGCATTTTACTCGCCATTTCATGCGCTTTGAGATGCCGCTTAGCCCAATAAGCTATCTGAAATAGGAGCGACGTAAATTGAACAAATGTAACAGAATTTTGCTGAATTCTTAAATTAACCATAATATTAGATGCTCTAATCGGGTCTCTGTTTGCCCTACCCTAGAAGTTTAATAGTGCATTTCACTCGCCATTTCATGCGCTTTGAGATGCCACCTAGCCCAGTACGCTATCTGAAATAGGAGCGACGTAAGTTGAACAGATGTGATAGAATTTTGCTGAATTCTTAAATTAACCATAATATAAAATGATCTAATCGGGTCTCTGATTGACCTATCATAGAATTTTAATAGTGCATTTTACTCGCCATTTCATGCGCTTTGAGATGCCGCTTAGCCCAATACGCTATCTGAAATAGGAGCGACGTAAGTTGAACAAATGTGATAGAATTTCGCTGAATTCTTTTATTAACCATAATGTAAAATGATCTAATCGGGTCTCTGTTTGCCCTACCCTAGAAGTTTAATAGTGCATTACACTCGTCATTTCATGCGCTTTGAGATGCCGCTAAGCCCAATAAGCTATCTGAAATAGGAGCGACGTAAATTGAACAATTGTGATAGAATTTCGCTGAATTCTTATATTAACCAAAATATAAAATTATCTAATCGGGTCTCTGTTCGCCCTAGCCGAGAAGTTTAATAGTGGATTTTACTCGCCAGTCCACGCGTTTTAAGATGCCGCCTAGCTCATAACGCTATCTGAAATAGGAGCGACCTAAATTGAACGAATGTGATAGAATTTTGCTGAATTCTTAAATTAACCATAATATAAAATGATCTAATCGGGTCTCTGCTTACCCTACCCTAGAAGTTTAATAGTGCATTTTACTCGGCATGTCATGCGTTTTGAGATGCCGCTTTGCCCAATACGCTATCTGAAATAGGAGCGACGTAAATTGAACGAATGTGATAGAATTTCGCTGAATTCTTAAATTAACCATAATATAAAATGATCTAATCGGGTCTCTGTTTGCCCTACCCTAGAACTTTAATAGTGCATTTTACTCACCATTTCATGCGCTTTGAAATGCCGCTTAGCCCAATACGCTATCCGAAATAGGAGCGACGTAAATGGAACAAATGTGATAGAATTTCGCTGAATTCTTTTATTAACCAAAATGTAAAATGATCTAATCGGGTCTCTGTTCGCCCTAGCCTAGAAGTTTAATAGTGCATTTTAGTCATCATTTCATGGGCTTTGAGATGCCGCTTAGCCCAATACGCTATCTGAAATAGGAGCGACGTAAATTGAACAAATGTGATAGAATTTCCCTGAAATCTTATATTAAACAAAATATAAAATGATCTAATCGGGTCTCTGATTGCCCTATCATAGAAGATTAGTAGTGCATTTTACTCGCCATTCCACGCGCTTTAAGATGCCGCCCAGTACGCTATCTGAAATAGGAGCGACGTAAGTTGAACAAATGTGATGGAATTTTGCTGAATTCTTAAATTAACCAGAATATAAAATGATCTAATCGGGTCTCTGTTTGCCCTACCCTAGAAGTTTAATAGTGCATTTCACTCGTCACTTCATGCGCTTTGAGATGCCGCTAAGCCCAATAAGCTATCTGAAATAGGAGCGACGTAAATTGAACAAATGTGATAGAATTTCGCAGAATTCTTATGTTAACCAAAATATAAAATGATCTAATCTGGTCTCTGTTCGCCCTAGCCTAGAAGTTTAATAGTGCATTTTGTTCGCTATTTCATGCGCTTTGAGATACCGCTTAGCCCAATACGCTATCTGAAATAGGAGCGACGGAAATTGAACAAATGTGATAGAATTACCCTGAAATCTTATATTAAACAAAATATAAAATGATCTAATCGGGTCTCTGATTGCTCTATCATAGAAGTTTGGTAGTGCATTTTACTCGCCCTTCCACGCGCTTTAAGATGCCGCCTAGCCCAGTACGCTATCTGAAATAGGAGCGACGTAAGATGAACAAATGTGATAGAACTTCGCTGAATTCTTAAATTAACCATAATATAAAATGATATAATCGGGTCGCTGTTTGCCCTACCCTAGAAGTTTTATAGTGCATTTCACTCGTCACGTCATGCGCTTTGAGATGCCGCTAAGCCCAATAAGCAATCTGAAATAGGAGCGACGTAAATTGAACAGATGTGATAGAATTTCGCAGAATTCTTATGTTAACCAAATTATAAAATTATCTAATCTGGACTCTGTTCGCCCTAGACCAGAAGTTTAATAGTGTATTTTGTTCGCCATTTCATGCGCTTTGAGATGCCGCTTAGCCCAATACGCTATCTGAAATAGGAGCGACGTTAATTTAACAAATGTGATAGAATTTCGCTGAATTCTTATATTAACCAAAATATAAAATGATCTAATCGGGTCTCTGATTGCCCTATCATAGAAGAGTAATAGTGCATTTTACTCGACACTCCACGCGCTTTAGGATGCCGCCTAGCCCAGTACGCTATCCGAAATAGGAGCGACGTAAGTTGAACAGATGTGATAGAATTACGCTGAATTCTTATATTAACCGTAATATAAAATGATCTAATCGGGTCTCTGTTTGCCTGATCCTAGAAGATAATAGTGCATTTTACTCGCCATTTCATGCGCTTTGAGATGCCGCCTAGCCCAGTACGCTATCTGAAATAGGAGCGACGTAAGTTGAACAGATGTGATAGAATTACGCTGCATTCTTATATTAACCGTAATATAAAATGATCTAATCGGGTCTCTGTTTGCCTGATCCTAGAAGATAATAGTGCATTTCACTCGTCATTTCATGCGCTTTGAGATGCCGCTAAGCCCAATAAGCTATCTGTAATAGGAGCGACGTAAATTGAACAAATGTGATAGAATTTCGCTGAATTCTTATATTAACCAAAATATAAAATGATCTAATCGGGTCTCTGATTGACCTATCATAGAATTTTAATAGTGCATTTTACTCGCCATGCCACCCGCATTAAGATGCCGCCTAGCCCAGTACGCTATCTGAAATAGGAGCGACGTAAATTGAACAAATGTGATAGAATTTTGCTGAATTCTTAAATTAACCATAATATAAAATGATCTAATCGTGTCTCTGATTGCCCTATCATAGAATTTTAATAGTGCATTTTACTCGCCATTCCACGCGCTTTAAAATGCCGCCTAGCCCAGTACGCTATCTGAAATAGGAGCGACGTAAATTGAACAAATGTGATAGAATTTCGCTGAATTCTTTTATTAGCCATAATGTAATATGATCTAATCGGGTCTCTGTTTGCCTTATCCTAGAAGTATAGTAGTGCATTATGCTCGTCATTTCATGCGCTTTTAGATGGCGCTTAGCCCAATACGCTATCTGTAGTACGAGCGACGTAAATTGAATAAATGTGATAGAATTTCGCTGAATTCTTAAATTAACCATAATATAAAATGATTTAATCGGGTCTCTGTTCGCCCTAGCCTAGAAGTTTAATAGTGCGTTGTATTCGCCATTTCATACGCTTTGAGATGCCGCTTAGCCCAATACGCTATCTGAAATAGGAGCGACGTAAATTGAACAAATTTGAGAGAATTTCGCTGAACTCTTAAATTCACTATAATATAAAATGATCTAATCGGGTCTCTGTTTGCCCTACCCTAGAAGTTTAATAGTGCATTTTACTCGTCATTTCATGCGCTTTGAGATGCCGCTTAGCCCAATACGCTATCTGAAATAGGAGCGATGTAAATTGAAGAAATGTGATAGAATTTCGCTGAATTCTTTTATTAACCATAATGTAAAATGATCTAATCGGGTCTCTGATCGCCCTAGCCTAGAAATTTAATAGTGCATTTTATTCTCCAGTTCATGCGCTTTGAGAAGCCGCTTCGCCCAATACGCTATCTGAAATAGGAGCGACGTAAATTGAACAAATGTGATAGAATTTCGCTGAATTCTTATATTAACCAAAATATAAAATGATCTAATCGGGTCTCTGATTGACCTATCATAGGATTTTAATAGTGCATTTTACTCGTCATTTCATGGGCTTTGAGATGCCGCTTAGCCCAATACGCTATCTGAAATAGGAGCGACGGAAGTTGATCAAATGTGATAGAATTTCGCTGAATTCTTTTATTAACCATAATGTAAAATGATCTAATCGGGTCTCTGTTCGCCCTAGCCTAGAAGTTTAATAGTGCATTGTATTCGCCATTTCATGCGCTTTGAGATGCCGCTTAGCCCAATACGCTATCTGAAATAGGAGCGACGTAAATTGATCAAATGTGAGAGAATTTCGCTGAACTCTTAAATTCACTATAATATAAAATGATCTAATCGGGTCTCTGTTTGCCCTACCCTAGAAGTTTAATAGTGCATTTTACTCGTCATTTCATGCGCTTTGAGATGCCGCTTAGCCCAATACGCTATCTGAAATAGGAGCGATGTAAATTGAACAAATGTGATAGAATTTCGCTGAATTCTTTTATTAACCATAATGTAAAATGATCTAATCGGGTCTCTGTTCGCCCTAGCCTAGAAGTTTAATAGTGCATTCTATTCGCCATTTCATGCGCTTTGAGATGCCGCTTAGCCCAATACGCTATCTGAAATAGGAGCGACGTAAATTGAACAAATGTGAGAGAATTTCGCTGAACTCTTAAATTCACTATAATATAAAATGATCTAATCGGGTCTCTGTTTGCCCTACCCTAGAAGTTTAATAGTGCATTTTACTCGTCATTTCATGCGCTTTGAGATGCCGCCTAGCCCAGTACGCTATCTGAAATAGGAGCGACGTAAGTTGAACAGATGTGATAGAATTACGCTGCATTCTTATATTAACCGTAATATAAAATGATCTAATCGGGTCTCTGTTTGCCTGATCCTAGAAGATAATAGTGCATTTCACTCGTCATTTCATGCGCTTTGAGATGCCGCTAAGCCCAATACGCTATCTGAAATAGGAGCGACGTAAATTGAACAAATGTGATAGAACTTCGCTGAATTCTTAAATTAACCATAATATAAAATGATATAATCGGGTCGCTGTTTGCCCTACCCTAGAAGTTTTATATTGCATTTCACTCGTCACGTCATGCGCTTTGAGATGCCGCTAAGCCCAATAAGCAATCTGAAATAGGAGCGACGTAAATTAGACAGATGTGATAGAATTTCGCAGAATTCTTATGTTAACCAAATTATAAAATGATCTAATCTGGTCTCTGTTCGCCCTAGCCTAGAAGTTTAATAGTGTATTTTGTTCGCCATTTCATGCGCTTTGAGATGCCGCTTAGCCCAATACGCTATCTGAAATAGGAGCGACGTTAATTTAACAAATGTGATAGAATTTCGCTGAATTCTTATATTAACCAAAATATAAAATGATCTAATCGGGTCTCTGATTGCCCTATCATAGAAGAGTAATAGTGCATTTTACTCGACACTCCACGCGCTTTAGGATGCCGCCTAGCCCAGTACGCTATCCGAAATAGGAGCGACGTAAGTTGAACAGATGTGATAGAATTACGCTGAATTCTTAAATTAACCATAATATAAAATGATCTAATCGTGTCTCTGATTGCCCTATCATAGAATTTTAATAGTGCATTTTACTCGCCATTCCACGCTCTTTAAAATGCCGCCTAGCCCAGTACGCTATCTGAAATAGGAGCGACGTAAATTGAACAAATGTGATAGAATTTCGCTGAATTCTTTTATTAGCCATAATGTAAAATGATCTAATCGGGTCTCTGTTTGCCTTATCCTAGAAGTATAGTAGTGCATTATGCTCGTCATTTCATGCGCTTTTAGATGGCGCTTAGCCCAATACGCTATCTGTAGTACGAGCGACGTAAATTGAATAAATGTGATAGAATTTCGCTGAATTCTTAAATTAACCATAATATAAAATGATGTAATCGGGTCTCTGTTCGCCCTAGCCTAGAAGTTTAATAGTGCGTTGTATTCGCCATTTCATGCGCTTTGAGATGCCGCTTAGCCCAATACGCTATCGGAAATAGGAGCGACGTAAATTGAACAAATGTGAGAGAATTTCGCTGAACTCTTAAATTCACTATAATATAAAATGATCTAATCGGGTCTCTGTTTGCCCTACCCTAGAAGTTTAATAGTGCATTTTACTCGTCATTTCATGCGCTTTGAGATGCCGCTTAGCCCAATACGCCATCTGAAATAGGAGCGATGTAAATTGAAGAAATGTGATAGAATTTCGCTGAATTCTTTTATTAACCATAATGTAAAATGATCTAATCGGGTCTCTGTTCGCCCTAGCCTAGAAATTTAATAGTGCATTGTATTCTCCATTTCATGCGCTTTGAGAAGCCGCTTCGCCCAATACGCTATCTGAAATAGGAGCGACGTAAATTGAACAAATGTGATGGAATTTTGCTGAATTCTTAAATTAACCAGAATATAAAATGATCTAATCGGGTCTCTGTTTGCCCTACCCTAGAAGTTTAATAGTGCATTTCACTCGTCACTTCATGCGCTTTGAGATGCCGCTAAGCCCAATAAGCTATCTGAAATAGGAGCGACGTAAATTGAACAAATGTGATAGAATTTCGCAGAATTCTTATGTTAACCAAAATATAAAATGATCTAATCTGGTCTCTGTTCGCCCTAGCCTAGAAGTTTAATAGTGCATTTTGTTCGCCATTTCATGCGCTTTGAGATACCGCTTAGCCCAATACGCTATCTGAAATAGGAGCGACGGAAATTGAACAAATGTGATAGAATTACCCTGAAATCTTATATTAAACAAAATATAAAATGATCTAATCGGGTCTCTGATTGCTCTATCATAGAAGTTTGGTAGTGCATTTTACTCGCCCTTCCACGCGCTTTAAGATGCCGCCTAGCCCAGTACGCTATCTGAAATAGGAGCGACGTAAGATGAACAAATGTGATAGAATTACGCTGAATTCTTCTATTAACCGTAATATAAAATGATCTAATCGGGTCTCTGTTTGCCTTATCCTAGAAGTTTAATAGTGCATTTCACTCGCCATTTCATGCGCTTTGAAATGCTGCTTAGCCCAATACTCTATCTGAAATAGGAGCGACGTAAATTGAACAAATGTGATAGAACTTCGCTGAATTCTTAAATTAACCATAATATAAAATGATCTAATCGGGTCTCTGTTTGCCCTACCCTAGAAGTTTAATAGTGCATTTCACTCGTCACTTCATGCGCTTTGAGATGCCGCTAAGCCCAATACGCTATCTGAAATAGGAGCGACGTAAATTGAACAAATGTGATAGAACTTCGCTGAATTCTTAAATTAACCATAATATAAAATGATATAATCGGGTCGCTGTTTGCCCTACCCTAGAAGTTTTATAGTGCATTTCACTCGTCACGTCATGCGCTTTGAGATGCCGCTAAGCCCAATAAGCAATCTGAAATAGGAGCGACGTAAATTGAACAGATGTGATAGAATTTCGCAGAATTCTTATGTTAACCAAATTATAAAATGATCTAATCTGGTCTCTGCTCGCCCTAGCCTAGAAGTTTAATAGTGTATTTTGTTCGCCATTTCATGCGCTTTGAGATGCCGCTTAGCCCAATACGCTATCTGAAATAACAGCGACGTTAATTTAACAAATGTGATAGAATTTCGCTGAATTCTTATATTAACCAAAATATAAAATGATCTAATCGGGTCTCTGATTGCCCTATCATAGAAGAGTAATAGTGCATTTTACTCGACACTCCACGCGCATTAGGATGCCGCCTAGCCCAGTACGCTATCCGAAATAGGAGCGACGTAAGTTGAACAGATGTGATAGAATTACGCTGAATTCTTATATTAACCGTAATATAAAATGATCTAATCGGGTCTCTGTTTGCCTGATCCTAGAAGATAATAGTGCATTTTACTCGCAATTTCATGCGCTTTGAGATGCCGCCTAGCCCAGTACGCTATCTGAAATAGGAGCGACGTAAGTTGAACAGATGTGATAGAATTACGCTGCATTCTTATATTAACCGTAATATAAAATGATCTAATCGGGTCTCTGTTTGCCTGATCCTAGAAGATAATAGTGCATTTCACTCGTCATTTCATGCGCTTTGAGATGCCGCTAAGCCCAATAAGCTATCTATAATAGGAGCGACGTAAATTGAACAAATGTGATAGAATTTCGCTGAATTCTTATATTAACCAAAATATAAAATGATCTAATCGGGTCTCTGATTGACCTATCATAGAATTTTAATAGTGCATTTTACTCGCCATGCCACCCGCATGAAGATGCCGCCTAGCCCAGTACGCTATCTGAAATAGGAGCGACGTAAATCGAACAAATGTGATAGAATTTTGCTGAATTCTTAAATTAACCATAATATAAAATGATCTAATCGTGTCTCTGATTGCCCTATCATAGAATTTTAATAGTGCATTTTACTCGCCATTCCACGCGCTTTAAAATGCCGCCTAGCCCAGTACGCTATCTGAAATAGGAGCGACGTAAATTGAACAAATGTGATAGAATTTCGCTGAATTCTTTGATTAGCCATAATGTAAAATGATCTAATCGGGTCTCTGTTTGCCTTATCCTAGAAGTATAGTAGTGCATTATGCTCGTCATTTCATGCGCTTTTAGATGGCGCTTAGCCCAATACGCTATCTGTAGTACGAGCGACGTAAATTGAAGAAATGTGATAGAATTTCGCTGAATTCTTTTATTAACCATAATGTAAAATGATCTAATCGGGTCTCTGTTCGCCCTAGCCTAGAAATTTAATAGTGCATTTTATTCTCCAGTTCATGCGCTTTGAGAAGCCGCTTCGCCCAATACGCTATCTGTAATAGGAGCGACGTAAATTGAACAAATGTGATAGAATTTCGCTGAATTCTTATATTAACCAAAATATAAAATGATCTAATCGGGTCTCTGATTGACCTATCATAGAATTTTAATAGTGCATTTTACTCGTCATTTCATGGGCTTTGAGATGCCGCTTAGCCCAATACGCTATCTGAAATAGGAGCGACGGAAGTTGAACAAATGTGATAGAATTTCGCTGAATTCTTTTATTAACCATAATGTAAAATGATCTAATCGGGTCTCTGTTCGCCCTAGCCTGGAAGTTTAATAGTGCATTGTATTCGCCATTTCATGCGCTTTGAGATGCCGCTTAGCCCAATACGCTATCTGAAATAGGAGCGACGTAAATTGAACAAATGTGAGAGAATTTCGCTGAACTCTTAAATTCACTATAATATAAAATGATCTAATCGGGTCCCTGTTTGCCCTACCCTAGAAGTTTAATAGTGCATTTTACTCGTCATTTCATGCGCTTTGAGATGCCGCTTAGCCCAATACGCTATCTGAAATAGGAGCGATGTAAATTGAACAAATGTGATAGAATTTCGCTGAATTCTTTTATTAACCATAATGTAAAATGATCTAATCGGGTCTCTGTTCGCCCTAGCCTAGAACTTTAATCGTGCATTTTATTCGACATTCCACGCGCTTTAAGATGCCGCCTAGGCCAGTACGCTATCTGAAATAGGAGCGACGTAAATTGAACAAATGTGATAGAATTTCGCTGAATTCTTAAATTAACCATAATATAATGATCTAATCGGGTCTCTGTCTGCCTTATCCTAGAAGTATAATAGTGCATTATACTCGCCATTTCATGCGCTTTGAAAAGCCGCTTAGCCCAATACGCTATCTGAAATAGGAGCGACGTAAGTTGAACAAATGTGATAGAATTTCGCTGAATTCTTTTATTAACCATAATGTAAAATGATCTAATCGGGTCTCTGTTTGCCCTACCCTAGAAGTTTAATAGTGCATTACACTCGTCATTTCATGCGCTTTGAGATGCCGCTAAGCCCAATAAGCTATCTGAAACAGGAACGACGTAAATTGAACAAATGTGATAGAATTACGCTGAATTCTTATATTAACCGTAATATAAAATGACCTAATCGGGTCTCTGTTTGCCTTGTCCTAGAAGTTTAGTATTGCATTTTAGACGCCATTTCATGCGCTTTGAGATGCCGCTTACCCCAATTCGCTATCTGAAATAGGAGCGACGTATATTGAACAAATGTGATAGAATTTCGCTGAATTCTTATATTAACCAAAATATAAAATGATCTAATCGTGTCTCTGTTTGCCCTACCCTAGAAGTTTAATAGTGCATTTTACTCGCCATGTCTTGCGCCTTGAGATGCAGCTTACCCCAATACGCTATCTGAAATAGGAGCGACGTAAATTGAACAAATGTGATAGAATTTCGCTGAATTCTTATATTAACCAAAACATAAAATGATGTAATCGGTTCTCTGATTGCCCTATCATAGAAGTTTAATAGTGCATTTTACTCGCCATTCCACCTCGCTTTAAGATGCCGCCTAGCCCAGTACGCTATCCGAAATAGGAGCGACGTAAGTTGAACAAATGTTATAGAATTACGCTGAATTCTTATATTAACCGTAATATAAAATGATCTATTCGGGTTTCTATTCGCCCTACCCTACAAGTTTAATAGAGCATTTCACTCGTCAATCCATGCGCTTTGAGATGCCGCTTAGCCCAGTACGCTATCTGAAATAGGAGCGACGTAAATTGAACAAATGTGATAGAATTTCGCTGAATTCTTATATTAACCAAAATACAAAATGATCTAATCGGGTCTCTGATTGCCCTATCATAGAAGTTTAATAGTGCATTTTACTCGACATTCCACGCGCTTTAAGATGCCGCCTCTCCGAGTACGCTATTTGAAATAGGAGCGACGGAAATTGAACAAGTGCGATAGAATTTCCCTGAATTCTTATATTAACCTTAATGTAAAATGATCTAATCGGGTCTCTGTTCGCCCTACCGTAGAAGTTTAATAGTGCATTTCACTCGTCATTTCATGCGCTTTGAGTTGCCGCTTAGCCCAATACGCTATCTGAAATAGGAGCGATGTAAATTGAACAATTGTGATAGAATTTCGCTGAATTTTTATATTAACCAAAATATAAAATGATCTAATCGGCTCTCTGATTGCCCTATCATAGAAGTTTAATAGATAATTTTACTCGCCATTCCACGCGCTTTAAGATGACGCCTAGCCCAGTACGCTATGTGAAATAGGAACGACGTAAATTGAGCAAATGTGATAGAATTTTGCTGAATTCTTAAATTAACCATAGTATAAAATGATATAATCGGGTCTCTGATTGCCCTACCCTAGAAGTTTACTAGTGCATTTTACTCCCCATTTCATGCGCTTTGAGATGCCGCTTAGCCCAATACGGTATCTGAAATAGGGGCGACGTAAATTGAACAAATGTGATAGAATTTCGCTGAATTCTCAAATTAACCATAATATAAAATAATCTAATCGGGTCTCTATTTGCCCTACCCTAGAAGTTTAATCGTGCATTTCACTCGTCATTTCATGCGCTTTGAGATGCCGCTAAGCCCAATAAGCTATCTGTAATAGGAGCGACGTAAATTGAACAAATCTGATAGAATTTCGTTGAGTTCTTATATTAACCAAAACATAAAATGATCTAATCGGGTCTCTGATTGCCCTATCATAGAAGTTTAATAGTGCATTTTACTCGCCATTCCACGCGCTTTAAGATGCCGCCTAGCCCAGTACGCTATCTGAAATAAGAGCGACGTAAATTGAACAAATGTGATAAAATTTTGCTGACATATTAAATTAACCATAATATAAAGTGATCTAGTCGGGTCTCTGTTTGCCCTACCCTAGAAGTTTAATAGTGCATTTTACTCAACATTTCATGCGCTTTGAGATGCCGCTTAGCCCAATGCGCTATCTGAAATAGGAGCGACGTAAATTAAACAAATGTGATAGAATTTCGCTGAATTCTTATATTAACCAAAATATAAAATGATCTAATCGGCTCTCTGATTGCCCTATCATAGAAGTTTAATAGTGCATTTTACTCGCCATTCCACGCCCTTTAAAATGCCGCCTATCCGAGTACGCTATTTGAAATAGGAGCGACGTAAATTGAACAAATGTGATAGAATTTCCCTGAATTTTTATATTAACCAAAATATAAAATGATCTAATCGGGTCTCTGATTGCCCTATCATAGAAGTTTAATAGTTAATTTTACTCGCCATTCCACGACCTTTAAGATGCCGCCTAGCCCAATACGCTATCTGAAATAGGAGCGACGTAAATTGAACAAATGTGATAGAATGTCGCTGAATTCTTATATTAACCAAAATATAAAATGATCTATTCGGGTTTCTGTTCGCCCTACCCTAAAAGTTAAATAGAGCATTTCACTCGTCAATCCATGCGCTTTGAGATGCCGCTTAGCCCAATACGCTATCTGAAATAGGAGCGACGTAAATTGAACAAATGTGATAGAATTTCGCTGAATTCTTATATTAACCAAAATACAAAATGATCTAATCGGGTCTCTGATTGCTCTATCATAGAAGTTTAATAGTGCATGTTACTCGCCATTCCGGGCGCTTTAAGATACCGCCTAGCCCAGTATGCTATCTGAAATAGGAACTACGTAAGTTGAACAAATGTGATAGAATTTTGCTGAATTCTTAAATTAAGCATAATATAAAATGATCTCATCGGGTCTCCGATTGCCCTACACTAGACGTTTAATAGTGCATTTTACTCGCCACTTCATGCGCTTTGAGATGCCGCTTAGCCCAATACGCTATCTGAAATAGGAGCGACGTAAATTGAACAAATGTGATAGAATTTCGCTGAATCCTTATATTAACCTTAATGTAAAATGATCTAATCGGGTCTTTGTTCGCCGTACCCTAGAAGTTTAATAGTGCATTTCACTCGTCATTTCATGCGCTTTGAGGTGCCGCTTAGCCCAATAAGCTATCTGAAATAGGAGCGACGTAAATTGACCAAATGTGATAGAATTTCGCTGAATTCTTATATTAACCAAAATATAAAATAATCTAATCGGGTCTCTGATTGGCCTATCATAGAGGTTTAATAGTGCATTTAACTCGCCATTTCATGCGCTTTGAGATGCCGCATAGCCCAATACGCTATCTGAAATAGGAGCGACGTAAATTAAACAAGTGTGATAGAATTTCGCTGAATTCTTATATTAACCAAAATATAAAATGATCTAATCGGCTCTCTGATTGCCCTATCATAGAAGTTTAATAGTGCATTTTACTCGCCATTCCACGCGCTTTAAGATGCCGCCTATCCGAGTACGCTATTTGAAATAGGAGCGACGGAAATTGAACAAGTGCGATAGAATTTCCCTGAATTCTTATATTAACCTTAATGTAAAATGATCTAATCGGGTCTCTGTTCGCCCTACCGTAGAAGTTTAATAGTGCATTTCACTCGTCATTTCATGCGCTTTGAGTTGCCGCTTAGCCCAATACGCTATCTGAAATAGGAGCGATGTAAATTGAACAATTGTGATAGAATTTCGCTGAATTTTTATATTAACCAAAATATAAAATGATCTAATCGGGTCTCTGATTGCCCTATCATAGAAGTTTAATAGATAATTTTACTCGCCATTCCACGCGCTTTAAGATGCCGCCTAGCCCAGTACGCTATCTGAAATAGGAACGACGTAAATTGAACAAATGTGATAGAATTTCGCTTAATTCTCAAATTAACCATAATATAAAATAATCTAACCGGGTCTCTATTTGCCCTACCCTAGAAGTTTAATCGTGCATTTCACTCGTCATTTCATGCGCTTTGAGATGCCGCTAAGCCCAATAAGCTATCTGTAATAGGAGCGACGTAAATTGAACAAATGTGATAGAATTTCGTTGAATTCTTATATTAACCAAAATATAAAATGATCTAATCGGGTCTCTGATTGCCCTATCATAGAAGTTTAATAGTGCATTTCACTCGCCATTCCACGCGCTTTAAGATGCCGCCTAGCCCAGGACGCTATCTGAAATAGGAGCTACGTAAGTTGAACAAATGTGACAGAGTTACGCTGAATTCTTATATTAACCGCAATATAAAATGAGCTAATCGGGTCTCTGTTTGCCTTATCCTAGAAGTTTAATAGGGCAGTTTACTCGCCATTTCATGCGATTTGAGAGGCCGCTTAGCCCAATACGCTATCTGAAATAGGAGCGACGTAAATTGAACAAATGTGATAGAATTTCGCTGAATTCTTATATTAACCAAAACATAAAATGATGTAATCGGTTCTCTGATTGCCCTATCATAGAAGTTTAATAGTGCATTTTACTCGCCATTCCACGCGCTTTCAGATGCCGCCTGGCCCAGGACGCTATCTGAAATAGGAGCGACGTAAATTGAACAAATGTGATAGAATTTCGCTGAATTCTTTTATTAGCCATAATGTAAAATGATCTAATCGGGTCTCTGTTCGCCCTAGCCTAGAAATTTAATAGTGCATTTTATTCTCCATTTCATGCGCTTTGAGAAGCCGCTTCGCCCAATACGCTATCTGAAATAGGAGTGACGTAAATTGAACAAATGTGATAGAATTTCGCTGAATTCTTATATTAACCAAAATATAAAATGATCTAATCGGGTCTCTGATTGACCTATCATAGAATTTTAATAGTGCATTTTACTCGTCATTTCATGCGCTTTGAGATGCCGCTTAGCCCAATACGCTATCTGAAGTAGGAGCGACGGAAGTTGAACAAATGTGATAGAATTTCGCTGAATTCTTAAATTAACCATAATATAATGATCTAATCGGGTCTCTGTTTGCCTTATCCTAGAAGTATAATAGTGCATTATACTCGTCATTTCATGCGCTTTTAGATGCCGCTTAGCCCAGGACGCTATCTGAAATAGGAGCGACGTAAATTGAACAAATGTGATAGAATTTCGCTGAATTCTTTTATTAACCATAATGTAAAATGATCTAATCGGGTCTCTGTTCGCCCTAGCCTAGAAGTTTAATAGTGCATTGTATTCGCCATTTCATGCGCTTTGAGATGCCGCTTAGCCCAATACGCTATCTGAAATAGGAGCGACGTAAATTGAACAAATGTGAGAGAATTTCGCTGAACTCTTAAATTCACTATAATATAAAATGATCTAATCGGGTCTCTGTTTGCCCTACCCTAGAAGTTTAATAGTGCATTTTACGCGTCATTTCATGCGCTTTGAGATGCCGCTTAGCCCAATACGCTATCTGAAATAGGAGCGATGTAAATTGAACAAATGTGATAGAATTTCGCTGAATTCTTTTATTAACCATAATGTAAAATGATCTAATCGGGTCTCTGTTCGCCCTATCCTAGAAATTTAATAGTGCATTTTATTCTCCATTTCATGCGCTTTGAGAAGCCGCTTCGCCCAATACGCTATCTGAAATAGGAGCGACGTAAATTGAACAAATGTGATAGAATTTCGCTGAGTTCTTATATTAACCAAAATATAAAATGATCTAATCGGGTCTCTGATTGACCTATCATAGAATTTTAATAGTGCATTTTACTCGTCATTTCATGCGCTTTGAGATGCCGCTTAGCCCAATACGCTATCTGAAATAGGAGCGACGGAAGTTGAACAAATGTGATAGAATTTCGCTGAATTCTTTTATTAACCATAATGTAAAATGATCTAATCGGGTCTCTGTTCGCCCTAGCCTAGAAGTTTAATAGTGCATTGTATTCGCCATTTCATGCGCTTTGAGATGCCGCTTAGCCCAATACGCTATCTGAAATAGGAGCGACGTAAATTGAACAAATGTGAGAGAATTTCGCTGAACTCTTAAATTCACTATAATATAAAATGATCTAATCGGGTCTCTGTTTGCCCTACCCTAGAAGTTTAATAGTGCATTTTACTCGCCATTTCATGCGCTTTGAGATGCCGCTTAGCCCAATACGCTATCTGAAATAGGAGCGACGTAAATTGAACAAATGTGATAGAATTTCGCTGAATTCTTTTATTAACCATAATGTAAAATGATCTAATCGGGTCTCTGTTCGCCCTAGCCTAGAAGTTTAATAGTGCATTGTATTCGCCATTTCATGCGCTTTGAGATGCCGTTTAGCCCAATACGCTATCTGAAATAGGAGCGACGTAAATTGAACAAATGTGAGAGAATTTCGCTGAACTCTTAAATTCACTATAATATAAAATGATCTAATCGGGTCTCTGTTTGCCCTACCCTAGAAGTTTAATAGTGCATTTTACTCGTCATTTCATGCGCTTTGAGATGCCGCTTAGCCCAATACGCTATCTGAAATAGGAGCGATGTAAATTGAACAAATGTGATAGAATTTCGCTGAATTCTTTTATTAACCATAATGTAGAATGATCTAATCGGGTCTCTGTTCGCCCTATCCTAGAAATTTAATAGTGCATTTTATTCTCCATTTCATGCGCTTTGAGTAGCCGCTTCGCCCAATACGCTATCTGAAATAGGAGCGACGTAAATTGAACAAATGTGATAGAATTTCGCTGAGTTCTTATATTAACCAAAATATAAGTTGATCTAATCGGGTCTCTGATTGACCTATCATAGAATTTTAATAGTGCATTTTACTCGTCATTTCATGCGCTTTGAGATGCCGCTTAGCCCAATACGCTATCTGAAATAGGAGCGACGGAAGTTGAACAAATGTGATAGAATTTCGCTGAATTCTTTTATTAACCATAATGTAAAATGATCTAATCGGGTCTCTGTTCGCCCTAGCCTAGAAGTTTAATAGTGCATTGTATTCGCCATTTCATGCGCTTTGAGATGCCGCTTAGCCCAATACGCTATCTGAAATAGGAGCGACGTAAATTGAACAAATGTGAGAGAATTTCGCTGAACTCTTAAATTCACTATAATATAAAATGATCTAATCGGGTCTCTGTTTGCCCTACCCTAGAAGTTTAATAGTGCATTTTACTCGCCATTTCATGCGCTTTGAGATGCCGCTTAGCCCAATACGTTATCTGAAATAGGAGCGATGCAAATTGAACAAATGTGATAGAATTTCGCTGAATTCTTTTATTAACCATAATGTAAAATGATCTAATCGGGTCTCTGTTCGCTCCTAGCCTAGAAATTTAATAGTGCATTTTATTCTCCATTTCATGCGCTTTGAGAAGCCGCTTCGGCCAATACGCTATCTGAAATAGGAGCGACGTAAATTGAACAAATGTGATAGAATTTCGCTGAATTCTTAAATTAACCATAATATAATGATCTAATCGGGTCTCTGTTTGCCTTATCCTAGAAGTATAATAGTGCATTATACTCGTGATTTCATGCGCTTTTAGATGCCGCTTAGCCCAGGACGCTATCTGAAATAGGAACGACGTAAATTGAACAAATGTGATAGAATTTTGCTGAATTCTTAAATTAACCATAATATAAAATGATCTAATCGGGTCTCTGTTTGCCCTACCCTAGAGGTTTAATAGTGCATTTTACTCGCCATTTCATGCGCATTGAGATGCCGCTTAGCCCAATAAGCTATCTGAAATAGGAGCGACGTAAATTGAACAAATGTGATAGAATTTTGCTGAATTCTTAAATTAACCATAATATAAAATGATCTAATCGGGTCTCTGTTTGCCCTACCCTAGAGGTTTAATAGCGCATTTTACTCGCCATTTCATGCGCTTTGAGATGCCGCTTAGCCCAATAAGCTATCTGAAATAGGAGCGACGTAAATTGAACAAATGTAACAGAATTTTGCTGAATTCTTAAATTAACCATAATATTAGATGATCTAATCGGGTCTCTGTTTGCCCTACCCTAGAAGTTTAATAGTGCATTTCACTCGCCATTTCATGCGCTTTGAGATGCCGCCTAGCCCAGTACGCTATCTGAAATAGGAGTGACGTAAGTTGAACAGATGTGATAGAATTTTGCTGAATTCTTAAATTAACCATAATATAAAATGATCTAATCGGGTCTCTGATTGACCTATCATAAAATTTTAATAGTGCATTTTACTCGCCATTTCATGCGCTTTGAGATGCCGCTTAGCCCAATACGCTATCTGAAATAGGAGCGACGTAAGTTGAACAAATGTGATAGAATTTCGCTGAATTCTTTTATTAACCATAATGTAAAATGATCTAATCGGGTCTCTGTTTGCCCTACCCTAGAAGTTTAATAGTGCTTTACACTCGTCATTTCATGCGCTTTGAGATGCCGCTAAGCCCAATAAGCTATCTGAAATAGGAGCGACGTAAATTGAACAAATGTGATAGAATTTCGCTGAATTCTTATATTAACCAAAATATAAAATTATCTAATCGGGTCTCTGTTCGCCCTAGCCGAGAAGTTTAATAGTGGATTTTACTCGCCAGTCCACGCGTTTTAAGATGCCGCCTAGCTCATAACGCTATCTGAAATAGGAGCGACGTAAATTGAACGAATGTGATAGAATTTCGCTGAATTCTTAAATTAACCATAATATAAAATGATCTAATCGGGTCTCTGTTTGCCCTACCCTAGAACTTTAATAGTGCATTTTACTCACCATTTCATGCGCTTTGAAATGCCGCTTAGCCCAATACGCTATCCGAAATAGGAGCGACGTAAATGGAACAAATGTGATAGAATTTCGCTGAATTCTTTTATTAACCAAAATGTAAAATGATCTAATCGGGTCTCTGTTCGCCCTAGCCTAGAAGTTTAATAGTGCATTTTAGTCGTCATTTCATGGGCTTTGAGATGCCGCTTAGCCCAATACGCTATCTGAAATAGGAGCGACGTAAATTGAACAAATGTGATAGAATTTCCCTGAAATCTTATATTAAACAAATATAAAATGATCTAATCGGGTCTCTGATTGCCCTATCATAGAAGATTAGTAGTGCATTTTACTCGCCATTCCACGCGCTTTAAGATGCCGCCCAGTACGCTATCTGAAATAGGAGCGACGTAAGTTGAACAAATGTGATGGAATTTTGCTGAATTCTTAAATTAACCAGAATATAAAATGATCTAATCGGGTCTCTGTTTGCCCTACCCTAGAAGTTTAATAGTGCATTTCACTCGTCACTTCATGCGCTTTGAGATGCCGCTAAGCCCAATAAGCTATCTGAAATAGGAGCGACGTAAATTGAACAAATGTGATAGAATTTCGCAGAATTCTTATGTTAACCAAAATATAAAATGATCTAATCTGGTCTCTGTTCGCCCTAGCCTAGAAGTTTAATAGTGCATTTTGTTCGCCATTTCATGCGCTTTGAGATACCGCTTAGCCCAATACGCTATCTGAAATAGGAGCGACGGAAATTGAACAAATGTGATAGAATTACCCTGAAATCTTATATTAAACAAAATATAAAATGATCTAATCGGTTCTCTGATTGCTCTATCATAGAAGTTTGGTAGTGCATTTTACTCGCCCTTCCACGCGCTTTAAGATGCCGCCTAGCCCAGTACGCTATCTGAAATAGGAGCGACGTAAGATGAACAAATGTGATAGAATTACGCTGAATTCTTCTATTAACCGTAATATAAAATGATCTAATCGGGTCTCTGTTTGCCTTATCCTAGAAGTTTAATAGTGCATTTCACTCGCCATTTCATGCGCTTTGAAATGCTGCTTAGCCCAATACTCTATCTGAAATAGGAGCGACGTAAATTGAACAAATGTGATAGAACTTCGCTGAATTCTTAAATTAACCATAATATAAAATGATCTAATCAGGTCTCTGTTTGCCCTACCCTAGAAGTTTAATAGTGCATTTCACTCGTCACTTCATGCGCTTTGAGATGCCGCTAAGCCCAATACGCTATCTGAAATAGGAGCGACGTAAATTGAACAAATGTGATAGAACTTCGCTGAATTCTTAAATTAACCATAATGTAAAATGATATAATCGGGTCGCCGTTTGCCCTACCCTAGAAGTTTTATAGTGCATTTCACTCGTCACGTCATGCGCTTTGAGATGCCGCTAAGCCCAATAAGCAATCTGAAATAGGAGCGACGTAAATTAGACAGATGTGATAGAATTTCGCAGAATTCTTATGTTAACCAAATTATAAAATGATCTAATCTGGTCTCTGTTCGCCCTAGCCTAGAAGTTTAATAGTGTATTTTGTTCGCCATTTCATGCGCTTTGAGATGCCGCTTAGCCCAATACGCTATCTGAAATAGGAGCGACGTTAATTTAACAAATGTGATAGAATTTCGCTGAATTCTTATATTAACCAAAATATAAGTTGATCTAATCGGGTCTCTGATTGACCTATCATAGAATTTTAATAGTGCATTTTACTCGTCATTTCATGCGCTTTGAGATGCCGCTTAGCCCAATACGCTATCTCAAATAGGAGCGACGGAAGTTGAACAAATGTGATAGAATTTCGCTGAATTCTTTTATTAACCATAATGTAAAATGATCTAATCGGGTCTCTGTTCGCCCTAGCCTAGAAGTTTAATAGTGCATTGTATTCGCCATTTCATGCGCTTTGAGATGCCGCTTAGCCCAATACGCTATCTGAAATAGGAGCGACGTAAATTGAACAAATGTGAGAGAATTTCGCTGAACTCTTAAATTCACTATAATATAAAATGATCTAATCGGGTCTCTGTTTGCCCTACCCTAGAGGTTTAATAGCGCATTTTACTCGCCATTTCATGCGCTTTGAGATGCCGCTTAGCCCAATAAGCTATCTGAAATAGGAGCGACGTAAATTGAACAAATGTAACAGAATTTTGCTGAATTCTTAAATTAACCATAATATTAGATGATCTAATCGGGTCTCTGTTTGCCCTACCCTAGAAGTTTAATAGTGCATTTCACTCGCCATTTCATGCGCTTTGAGATGCCGCCTAGCCCAGTACGCTATCTGAAATAGGAGTGACGTAAGTTGAACAGATGTGATAGAATTTTGCTGAATTCTTAAATTAACCATAATATAAAATGATCTAATCGGGTCTCTGATTGGCCTATCATAAAATTTAATAGTGCATTTTACTCGCCATTTCATGCGCTTTGAGATGCCGCTTAGCCCAATACGCTATCTGAAATAGGAGCGACGTAAGTTGAACAAATGTGATAGAATTTCGCTGAATTCTTTTATTAACCATAATGTAAAATGATCTAATCGGGTCTCTGTTTGCCCTACCCTAGAAGTTTAATAGTGCTTTACACTCGTCATTTCATGCGCTTTGAGATGCCGCTAAGCCCAATAAGCTATCTGAAATAGGAGCGACGTAAATTGAACGAATGTGATAGAATTTTGCTGAATTCTTAAATTAACCATAATATAAAATGATCTACTCGGGTCTCTGCTTACCCTACCCTAGAAGTTTAATAGTGCATTTTACTCGGCATGTCATGCGCTTTGAGATGCCGCTTTGCCCAATACGCTATCTGAAATAGGAGCGACGTAAATTGAACGAATGTGATAGAATTTCGCTGAATTCTTAAATTAACCATAATATAAAATGATCTAATCGGGTCTCTGTTTGCCCTACCCTAGAACTTTAATAGTGCATTTTACTCACCATTTCATGCGCTTTGAAATGCCGCTTAGCCCAATACGCTATCCGAAATAGGAGCGACGTAAATTGAACAAATGTGATAGAATTTCGCTGAATTCTTTTATTAACCAAAAGTAAAATGATCTAATCGGGTCTCTGTTCGCCCTAGCCTAGAAGTTTAATAGTGCATTTTAGTCGTCATTTCATGGGCTTTGAGATGCCGCTTAGCCCAATACGCTATCTGAAATAGGAGCGACGTAATTGAACAAATGTGATAGAATTTCCCTGAAATCTTATATTAAACAAAATATAAAATGATCTAATCGGGTCTCTGATTGCCCTATCATAGAAGATTAGTAGTGCATTTTACTCGCCATTCCACGCGCTTTAAGATGCCGCCCAGTACGCTATCTGAAATAGGAGCGACGTAAGTTGAACAAATGTGATGGAATTTTGCTGAATTCTTAAATTAACCAGAATATAAAATGATCTAATCGGGTCTCTGTTTGCCCTACCCTAGAAGTTTAATAGTGCATTTCACTCGTCACTTCATGCGCTTTGAGATGCCGCTAAGCCCAATAAGCTATCTGAAATAGGAAGCGACGTAAATTGAACAAATGTGATTAGAATTTCGCAGAATTCTTATGTTAACCAAAATATAAAATGATCTAATCTGGTCTCTGTTCGCCCTAGCCTAGAAGTTTAATAGTGCATTTTGTTCGCCATTTCATGCGCTTTGAGATACCGCTTAGCCCAATACGCTATCTGAAATAGGAGCGACGGAAATTGAACAAATGTGATAGAATTACCCTGAAATCTTATATTAAACAAAATATAAAATGATCTAATCGGTTCTCTGATTGCTCTATCATAGAAGTTTGGTAGTGCATTTTACTCGCCCTTCCACGCGCTTTAAGATGCCGCCTAGCCCAGTACGCTATCTGAAATAGGAGCGACGTAAGATGAACAAATGTGATAGAATTACGCTGAATTCTTCTATTAACCGTAATATAAAATGATCTAATCGGGTCTCTGTTTGCCTTATCCTAGAAGTTTAATAGTGCATTTCACTCGCCATTTCATGCGCTTTGAAATGCTGCTTAGCCCAATACTCTATCTGAAATAGGAGCGACGTAAATTGAACAAATGTGATAGAACTTCGCTGAATTCTTAAATTAACCATAATATAAAATGATCTAATCAGGTCTCTGTTTGCCCTACCCTAGAAGTTTAATAGTGCATTTCACTCGTCACTTCATGCGCTTTGAGATGCCGCTAAGCCCAATACGCTATCTGAAATAGGAGCGACGTAAATTGAACAAATGTGATAGTACTTCGCTGAATTCTTAAATTAACCATAATGTAAAATGATATAATCGGGTCGCCGTTTGCCCTACCCTAGAAGTTTTATAGTGCATTTCACTCGTCACGTCATGCGCTTTGAGATGCCGCTAAGCCCAATAAGCAATCTGAAATAGGAGCGACGTAAATTAGACAGATGTGATAGAATTTCGCAGAATTCTTATGTTAACCAAATTATAAATGATCTAATCTGGTCTCTGTTCGCCCTAGCCTAGAAGTTTAATAGTGTATTTTGTTCGCCATTTCATGCGCTTTGAGATGCCGCTTAGCCCAATACGCTATCTGAAATAGGAGCGACGTTAATTTAACAAATGTGATAGAATTTCGCTGAATTCTTATATTAACCAAAATATAAGTTGATCTAATCGGGTCTCTGATTGACCTATCATAGAATTTTAATAGTGCATTTTACTCGTCATTTCATGCGCTTTGAGATGCCGCTTAGCCCAATACGCTATCTCAAATAGGAGCGACGGAAGTTGAACAAATGTGATAGAATTTCGCTGAATTCTTTTATTAACCATAATGTAAAATGATCTAATCGGGTCTCTGTTCGCCCTAGCCTAGAAGTTTAATAGTGCATTGTATTCGCCATTTCATGCGCTTTGAGATGCCGCTTAGCCCAATACGCTATCTGAAATAGGAGCGACGTAAATTGAACAAATGTGAGAGAATTTCGCTGAACTCTTAAATTCACTATAATATAAAATGATCTAATCGGGTCTCTGTTTGCCCTACCCTAGAAGTTTAATAGTGCATTTTACTCGCCATTTCATGCGCTTTGAGATGCCGCTTAGCCCAATACGTTATCTGAAATAGGAGCGATGCAAATTGAACAAATGTGATAGAATTTCGCTGAATTCTTTTATTAACCATAATGTAAAATGATCTAATCGGGTCTCTGTTCGCTCCTAGCCTAGAAATTTAATAGTGCATTTTATTCCCCATTTCATGCGCTTTGAGAAGCCGCTTCGCCCAATACGCTATCTGAAATAGGAGCGACGTAAATTGAACAAATGTGATAGAATTTCGCTGAATTCTTAAATTAACCATAATATAATGATCTAATCGGGTCTCTGTTTGCCTTATCCTAGAAGTATAATAGTGCATTATACTCGTGATTTCATGCGCTTTTAGATGCCGCTTAGGCCCAGGACGCTATCTGAAATAGGAACGACGTAAATTGAACAAATGTGATAGAATTTTGCTGAATTCTTAAATTAACCATAATATAAAATGATCTAATCGGGTCTCTGTTTGCCCTACCCTAGAGGTTTAATAGTGCATTTTACTCGCCATTTCATGCGCATTGAGATGCCGCTTAGCCCAATAAGCTATCTGAAATAGGAGCGACGTAAATTGAACAAATGTGATAGAATTTTGCTGAATTCTTAAATTAACCATAATATAAAATGATCTAATCGGGTCTCTGTTTGCCCTACCCTAGAGGTTTAATAGCGCATTTTACTCGCCATTTCATGCGCTTTGAGATGCCGCTTAGCCCAATAAGCTATCTGAAATAGGAGCGACGTAAATTGAACAAATGTAACAGAATTTTGCTGAATTCTTAAATTAACCATAATATTAGATGATCTAATCGGGTCTCTGTTTGCCCTACCCTAGAAGTTTAATAGTGCATTTCACTCGCCATTTCATGCGCTTTGAGATGCCGCCTAGCCCAGTACGCTATCTGAAATAGGAGCGACGTAAGTTGAACAGATGTGATAGAATTTTGCTGAATTCTTAAATTAACCATAATATAAAATGATCTAATCGGTCTCTGATTGACCTATCATAAAATTTTAATAGTGCATTTTACTCGCCATTTCATGCGCTTTGAGATGCCGCTTAGCCCAATACGCTATCTGAAATAGGAGCGACGTAAGTTGAACAAATGTGATAGAATTTCGCTGAATTCTTTTATTAACCATAATGTAAAATGATCTAATCGGGTCTCTGTTTGCCCTACCCTAGAAGTTTAATAGTGCTTTACACTCGTCATTTCATGCGCTTTGAGATGCCGCTAAGCCCAATAAGCTATCTGAAATAGGAGCGACGTAAATTGAACAAATGTGATAGAATTTCGCTGAATTCTTATATTAACCAAAATATAAAATTATCTAATCGGGTCTCTGTTCGCCCTAGCCGAGAAGTTTAATAGTGGATTTTACTCGCCAGTCCACGCGTTTTAGATGCCGCCTAGCTCATAACGCTATCTGAAATAGGAGCGACCTAAATTGAACGAATGTGATAGAATTTTGCTGAATTCTTAAATTAACCATAATATAAAATGATCTAATCGGGTCTCTGCTTACCCTACCCTAGAAGTTTAATAGTGCATTTTACTCGGCATGTCATGCGCTTTGAGATGCCGCTTTGCCCAATACGCTATCTGAAATAGGAGCGACGTAAATTGAACGAACGTGATAGAATTTCGCTGAATTCTTAAATTAACCATAATATAAAATGATCTAATCGGGTCTCTGTTTGCCCTACCCTAGAACTTTAATAGTGCATTTTACTCACCATTTCATGCGCTTTGAAATGCCGCTTAGCCCAATACGCTATCCGAAATAGGAGCGACGTAAATGGAACAAATGTGATAGAATTTCGCTGAATTCTTTTATTAACCAAAATGTAAAATGATCTAATCGGGTCTCTGTTCGCCCTAGCCTAGAAGTTTAATAGTGCATTTTAGTCGTCATTTCATGGGCTTTGAGATGCCGCTTAGCCCAATACGCTATCTGAAATAGGAGCGACGTAAATTGAACAAATGTGATAGAATTTCCCTGAAATCTTATATTAAACAAAATATAAAATGATCTAATCGGGTCTCTGATTGCCCTATCATAGAAGATTAGTAGTGCATTTTACTCGCCATTCCACGCGCTTTAAGATGCCGCCCAGTACGCTATCTGAAATAGGAGCGACGTAGTTGAACAAATGTGATGGAATTTTGCTGAATTCTTAAATTAACCAGAATATAAAATGATCTAATCGGGTCTCTGTTTGCCCTACCCTAGAAGTTTAATAGTGCATTTCACTCGTCACTTCATGCGCTTTGAGATGCCGCTAAGCCCAATAAGCTATCTGAAATAGGAGCGACGTAAATTGAACAAATGTGATAGAATTTCGCAGAATTCTTATGTTAACCAAAATATAAAATGATCTAATCTGGTCTCTGTTCGCCCTAGCCTAGAAGTTTAATAGTGCATTTTGTTCGCCATTTCATGCGCTTTGAGATGCCGCTTAGCCCAATACGCTATCTGAAATAGGAGAGCGACGGAAATTGAACAAATGTGATAGAATTACCCTGAAATCTTATATTAAACAAAATATAAAATGATCTAATCGGTTCTCTGATTGCTCTATCATAGAAGTTTGGTAGTGCATTTTACTCGCCCTTCCACGCGCTTTAAGATGCCGCCTAGCCCAGTACGCTATCTGAAATAGGAGCGACGTAAGATGAACAAATGTGATAGAATTACGCTGAATTCTTCTATTAACCGTAATATAAAATGATCTAATCGGGTCTCTGTTTGCCTTATCCTAGAAGTTTAATAGTGCATTTCACTCGCCATTTCATGCGCTTTGAAATGCTGCTTAGCCCAATACTCTATCTGAAATAGGAGCGACGTAAATTGAACAAATGTGATAGAACTTCGCTGAATTCTTAAATTAACCATAATATAAAATGATCTAATCAGGTCTCTGTTTGCCCTACCCTAGAAGTTTAATAGTGCATTTCACTCGTCACTTCATGCGCTTTGAGATGCCGCTAAGCCCAATACGCTATCTGAAATAGGAGCGACGTAAATTGAACAAATGTGATAGAACTTCGCTGAATTCTTAAATTAACCATAATGTAAAATGATATAATCGGGTCGCCGTTTGCCCTACCCTAGAAGTTTTATAGTGCATTTCACTCGTCACATCATGCGCTTTGAGATGCCGCTAAGCCCAATAAGCAATCTGAAATAGGAGCGACGTAAATTAGACAGATGTGATAGAATTTCGCAGAATTCTTATGTTAACCAAATTATAAAATGATCTAATCTGGTCTCTGTTCGCCCTAGCCTAGAAGTTTAATAGTGTATTTTGTTCGCCATTTCATGCGCTTTGAGATGCCGCTTAGCCAATACGCTATCTGAAATAGGAGCGACGTTAATTTAACAAATGTGATAGAATTTCGCTGAATTCTTAT
>OU744347.1:7500-244992 GCA_916610135.2 Macropis europaea
TGATTGTTTCAGGAAAAACATGCAAAAGCAATGAATAGACGATAGAAGCATTGATAGCACAGTACAGACTGATGGAATGAAGATTAATATTGATTAATATAATCGGAGCATGTTAGTGACTATGTCCATTAAATCTGTGTATAAACTCTTCAGCAAATTTGTGCAATGCACCTGCGCTATACATTGCGTTCATGAGTATGTCGGAGCTATTGTTGTGGTAAGGAAAACAATACAATAGGTATTCTTCATTACAATATTCAGTCATATTTCTAGTAGAAACAAGCGACGTACTCATTGTTTGCTCAAACTTACAATTGTACGCAACTCTGGTACCAGATACACATATCGCTTATATCAAACAGTGTGCTGGTCCATCCATGGAGCCGACATTATACGATAATGATGTATTAATCACGGAGCGTATATCTGTAAGGTTACAGAAATTTAAAACAGGAGATATAGTCATTTCCAAGTGCCCTTTTAATCCAAAGCAACACATATGTAAGAGAGTCATAGGACTTCCTGGAGACAAAGTACAAGATGGAATCATAGTATGTATTAAGTATTAGCACTATCAGGGAAGGCGAATTAAGACAGATATGTAGAAAAACATTTAATCCTTTGGATGCTACAGACCTGAGTTAAGAAAACCTTGCGCGTACGCACGCGCATTTGCGTTGTAGCACAATTGTTTTTGGTTGAGCTTAAAGTGAGCTCTTGAAAGACATCAAAATATGAATATATGCGTACATGTTTTGTTATCATGGATGCAATTATAATACTGTACATGAAATCGAAACTTACAGAACAAATTATATTAACAATTACTCGAAACAATTGTTTGGAAAAAGTTATTTGCATAACTATTCAAATAAGAAGCGTCCGACCACACAGAGTGCTCAGTGTCGCGCTGTTTCGCGCCCAAAGGATTAAACCGTTTAAACCATCTACGGTCCTGCCGTATTATGTATCCCGTGCTTAACGGATACACCTGGACGGTTCTCCAAACATTTTTATGAAACTTTTCAGGTTCCCGATGGACACGTGTGGTTGGAAGGTGATAATAGCTGTAACTCGACTGATTCTCGTGAATACGGACCTGTTCCACAAGGTCTGTTACGTGGTCGCGCAGTCTGTAAAATATTACCATTAAAGAGCATTACTTTGTTTATAACAGAACACTCAGAGACTGATTAATGTTTACATTTAACAACGAAACTTGTATAAAAGACGGTCTATGGAATCAATATATTACGTTTATTATTGGTCTGTTTGAATTTCTAAAACTCCCAAGCGACTACAGAATGGACTAAACACTGCCGCGAAGGTGTTTCTAGAGTAGAAATTACTCATTCAAATAGAATCTGTTTCAAAAATACACTTGCAAACAAATAGAAAACAGGTTGAGTTCTGTGATCAATGGAATTGTATTTCTTATGACAAAACATACGAAAATAGTATCGATTAAAGAAGCATGGGAATTTGTTCTGTTCTGTTATATATTATAAAATATATAATCCTTTGAACGTTTATGACTCTTCTATTGTCAATAATATTATTGAATTGTGCGCATTGCAATGACAAAAGACACGCAGGCACTTTCTGTTGCGAGATGCATTCCTTGCATGCAAACTGTTTGCTATTACAGTCAACGACTGACTGTAAACACTGTCGGTAATATGTTGACAAACAAGATATGAAAACAACAACATCGGTAGTGCAAGTTTGTTTTGCGATACCTGCCCGCGTCGGAGTATCGAATCATGGAAAAGGCAAATTCGTGAATGGCGGACTGCCAACGATCTTTGGTTGGTCAGATCATATCGTACGATTTTATTTACAAATCGAGCCCTCCTAAATGCGTCAGAAGTTGTTTTATATAAGCAGCAGCGAACGCTGTGAACTTAGTACAGAACTAGTTGAGTAGAAAATAAGTCGTTCGGCGGACTTAAAGTGCCTATTCAAATAAATTGCGGAAGAAAAGAGCGAGCATCGGTGTATTTCGTTTGTTTCGAAAAGAATTGCAGAGTTTCGAATCTTCAAGAGTGGCGGCGGTGACAATCGTTAACAAGAAAGAAGAAAATGACACGAAATACAAACTTGAAACAATATCAGAGATTATTTCTTTTATCAAGGTAAATATTTGAGGTCTGAGCTTTTTTTCCCTTTCATTTGTGCATTTGAGTTTTTCGCTTTACATATGATCCTTGCATTAACATTGTGAATGTAATTTATGTAATTAGCAGGTTATCCACATCTATTAGGCTTGTTTCATCCCTCCACCGCGACATGAGATAATGCAGTTCACATGCATCGATTTAAACGTGACATAGCTACTTCTTTGTTTTTCCTCGTTCGTTTCCTCGAGCGTGTACGTGTCAATATGTTTTACAGTACGTGCGATACGTAAGAATTTGTATGCGGATACGTATAGGTGTGTACGTATCTGCTGAATGTACAGTGGAGGGAACATTCGGCTTACGTCAAAATTAATAATAGTTTCAATTACCAAACAAATGCGCTGCTTGGAGAAAACGCACAGTTAATATGAAGAGAAACGTTGGTTAAACGTATATTTCAGTATTTTGATCACCTATATAATTTTGACAGGTGCGTTGTCAAGCAGAATATCCGATGCTATAGCTTAAGATTTATTTATTAACAGAAGCGAAAAGTTCAGTCATTGATTTCTTAATCATCCGACTGATTTGCTGGAATCATAAAATGATTTTGTGAGACTATTACATCTTGTCTCTGTGTAATGTGAATTGTTGATTGAAACAAATTTAGCAGGTTAATTTAAATACAAGCATTTTGAAACTGGAGTTTCCTTAGTCTTAAAGAAATACAGAATATTTGGATATTAAAACAAACGTATAAGATTTTAATGTTTTGTTTGATTACAGGCAATTAGCAGGTAGCACGACAAGTAAAAACAGCGATGGAACTATTAACAAATATAAATTGTTGGATCATATAAATATTTTCTGGAACAGAAAGATGTCCATGCAAAATCATTCGAAACTTCTAGCACAGCTGAAAGATTATTTACAGAAATCTGGTTATGATAAGAATCTACAAATCATTTTATCCAAAGACTGGATAGAGTTCCTACAGAAAATAGCTTACACGCGAATCGATAGTTTAAAAAAGTTGTCTCAGTTTGAATTCACAAAGAATACAAATAATGGCAGACAGACAAAGTTAGAAACATGTAATAAGGATGGATTAGAAAATAAAAAATTTATATTGGAGACTCAAGAACAAGAGACGGTGACTGTTGATTCTGCAAAGCATCAGAATATATATCAGGTAATTGAAATATCATACAAACACAATTTTGTTCTAGGCGAATACGGACTGTTCAGTAATTGACATTTATTTTTATAGCAGACTCACAATGAGACTATAAGCCAACAGAAAGTGAAAGTCAAAGAGCAGTCATACACTTTTTCGCAAATTCTTGATACTTTAATCTTTAGATTAACCAGTAAGACAAAAGCTGCCACATTGATCGTGGCGCCAAAGTGGAAAATAAATATTCACAAAGACATACCAAAGCACAGTATTGCATCTAGAACGCGTCATGTTTTGAACAGTATTATAACTGCTGAATCAAATGCTTCAAGATGGAGGAGAATTGATGATTTTTTGACACACATCGATCAGTATCCAGAAGCTAGACATTATGCAATCAAAGAAGGAGCAATTACAGTTTTGCTCAGGACTCGTAGAAAATTGAAGGATGAACAGATAAAAGGTACAAAGCGATTTGAAAATATTATTTTTTTCAAACAGATGCTAATTGTGTTTAAATATGAATTCAACAGCATCCGTTAGAGAGGCATTAGCGGTTTTAGGTTACGTTGAACCGTTACCTGGCAGAGGTATTAGAATTCTTTCCATCGATGGAGGCGGTATGCGTGGGGTATTAGTTATAGAGATGCTGAAAAAATTGGAAGAATTAACAGGGAAGAAAACACATGAAATGTTCGATTACATATGTGGCGTAAGCACCGGAGCTATTCTCGCTGCTGCTTTAGGTATGTATATGTTCTGCATGCACCTGGCTGTACATTCAGTTAACCGATACCTTCTCCTTTTCACTTCGGCTCATTACATGTATTCGCTTTGTTTTGAAATTACTATAAGTGAACTGTACTTAGTAATTATAATTCCTTGATCGTGTGTTTACGTACAGTACTCCCAAAGGATTTGGTTGAAGGTAAGAAATCCTTAGTAAATGGTTTGCGCTACTTTCGATGTAATGTTTAGTTCTGAACCTAATTTAGCTATGGCTTTGCTTGCAATGAAATATTACCTGTATTCGATCTCGACTTTTTTTAAGAGTGTATGTTTATGGGGTAAAATCTTTCAGGTGGGCATAAACGGAAATCGTTAAATGAAATATCAGAATTGTACAAGGAATTAAGTACAAAGGTGTTCACTCAAAGCGCTATAAAAGGCACGAGTAACTTAGTATGGAGCCATGCCTATTATGATACTGCACTCTGGGAGAGACTACTGCAAGAGCATTTGGGAGATAAGGTTCTTATAAAAACTGTTCGTGATCCAACTGCTCCAAAGGTACATTTCATATTGTATGTAATTTATACGTGATTGAAGCATAGAAATCCTTCAGAGTAGAATATATTAAAAAGAAGATAGAAGATTTGTTGGATACAATACATAACTGTTCAGTTATCTTCAGTTTTCAGCTATATCTGCTGTAGTAAATCATGCACGTGTAATGGCTTACGTATTCAGAAATTACACATTGCCTCACAGGGTGGAAAGTCAATATGTAGGATCCCACAAACATAAATTGTGGGAGGCTATACGGGCATCTGCAGCAGCACCTAGTTATTTTGAAGAGTTTAAATACGGTGAATTTCTTCATCAAGATGGAGGTAAATTTCAGTAAATGAAATTACAAGTGCACACCAGCAGTTGCTTGCTGACGCATGATAAGAGTCACAAGAATGTTGTGTTAAATTGCGTTTGACTTTTTAAATTTTGCAGGTATACTTGTAAATAATCCATGTGCAGTAGCATTGCATGAAGCGAAACAATTATGGCCAAATAATCCAATTCAGTGTGTCGTTTCATTTGGAACGGGAAGAACACCGAATCGAATTTGTGAAAACAATAATGAACTTACAGAAGTAGCTATTTCAAGTTGGAAAGAAAAATTTAATAAAATCTTGGACAGTGCGACCGATACAGAAGGTATTTTATAGTTTGTAATATCTAATGGAAGTACCGCTTAAAAAGAAAAAAGTTCACTAATAACAATAGTTTTGTTACACTTCTAGCTGTACATACGATGCTGAACGATCTTCTTCCTGAACATGTTTACTTTCGCTTCAATCCGTATCTGACGGAAATGTTGTCGATGGTAGAAATACGACCCGAAAAAATCAATCAGTTGGAACAAGATGCGAAGATGTACATACGTCGAAATGAAGAGAAGTTTCAGAGAGCAGCCCAAGTTTTATTAGAGAAACGACAAATCCAACAGAAGATAATGGACTGGTTAACGTTACAAAAACAAATGTCGGGTCTATGAACCGTGCTTTACTTGGTACATTAACACGCATTCCATTCTTAATCGAACTGCATTAAAAGTTACGTAAACGTTGAGTACAAGACGTACATGACGTGAGGCGTTACGTGTTGATGAGTACAACTATTTAAGCGTAAACGCGGAAAATGAATACACATTTTTAATCGATATTTCATCCACAACGTTTCAATTCGAAGTTATACTCCTATAGTGAGAGATTTCCAAGTGATTGAATTTTTAATTGCATATATGCAAAAGAGTATTTCTTATTCAGAATCTATGAAACTGACATAAGTGTATTAGAACGAGCATGGTATTTCAAATAACCACTTCTCATTGGAACAATAATGAAATGATTGATTGTTAAATGTTTTATTAAGTATTATTAGATTTACATTAGTACGTTATATAAAGATGATGTTTGAAGATTACCTTTCGTACAACAGGCAAGAAGCTAAACAAGTCAATTAATGTATATGATATGTATAGATCTATAACCTATTTATTTATATATATATATATTAAATTTTATGTACAAATACGAACACTTCATTATGTGATGCAACATTCATTGTAAACTGCAAGCGAAAACTTGTTACTTATGTAGCTGTGATTGTTATTGTGTCAGAGTGATTTATTATTATTATTTTCAGTTCACTGATCCATAGAGACCCATGAGCAAACAGCTATTTGTTTATTGATCGTTTTATTGGAAACTTCTGTTACTACATATATAATGTAATATAGTGCACGCGGACGGCCACATGACCAAATATCTATAATATTGTCTGAAATGGGTACACAAATAATAAAGATGCAAAGCATTGAATACGTGAATCTGCTTCCTGTTCATATGCGCATAATTCCGACATAATCTAACAAATCATCAAGATTTACCTTACTCTGGACACCATCGAAACAGAAAAATAATGCGTACAACTTTTCTTTTAATTTCAAAAGTAAAAAATTGATCGTTCTCAGAAAATACATGCGTGTCGAGAGCATCGAATTCGAACACTATCGAGATAGAACAGATACGTAGTTTGAAAAGAGTTGACAAAAGTGAAAACATATTTAGCGCTACAGTCTCAGTACGGTGGCGTCCTCTTTCCTTACACTTCCGTTTCCAAGAACTGGCGGGTAGCGTTCGTGAGTAGGAAACCTTATAATTCTATATCACGGTAATCTTTTGCGTATTTGTTGCAGTATCATTAATTAATTATCCTTTAAGCTCACAGAAATGTATACGAAAACAGTTTTTCGTATGCGTTTCCTTCTTTTCTTTTTCTTTTAACTCTGGTACTCATAGCTGAAAAGATACCTAACCTTAAACGTTGTCGCATATGACACGGTGCATGCTAATTCATTATTTTTACTGTTCTTTTAGGTTGAATAGACAAAATGGCAAAGTCTAAGAATCACACGAATCATAACCAAAGTAAGTGTAATAAAGGGTATTTGCTTACTTTAGATCATACAGAAATACATAAATACATGAACGTTCTTACGTTAAAACGTGATAAATAAGTTTCTATTTCATGTGTTATAAAATTACGTCGATTAAGTCTGAAAGTATGAAATTTAATTGTACATCTTCCGTTTGGTGATCGCAGATCGAAAAGCTCATCGTAATGGCATCAAGAAACCTAAACGCTATAGGCACGAATCTACGCTTGGTGTAAGTATTTAACTTTCTAATTGATAACTTTTAATATCGTCATTGCAAATACATCGTCGAATTACTTTGTCGCATTTATACCTTGGCACTTTTATAAATCGTCCACTTTGAAAGCATAGAACCTTTTGATGTAAATAGCATGTCTTCGCATACATTCTTTAATCACATTCGTATAGCTTTGTATATTTCTTTCTAGATGGATCTGAAATTTTTAAGAAACCAACGCTTCGCAAAGAAACATAACGTAAAACCCAAGGAGCAACTGAAGAGAGCAGTGAAACGCAAAGCTCGTGTTGACGCTAAGAAGCAGGCGTCTGGTCACAAAGAACTATCTTGTAATAAAATTTAAGAAACTGTTTTGTATTACATTAATTTCATTCGCTTTGGGCGTGTAATCCTTTCTTGTGTGTCGTGTGTTTCAAAGAACAGAAATAAAATCTTTATTCGGAGTTTTCATGAAATCAAAGTATCAAAACGTAATGATTTATTAGTATTTCCTACGAAAGTTACCAAACACTGTCAGCGTTAAGAAAAAAGAGAATTGTGCGACCAGACGAAAGCGGGATCGCCGTTACTTTTGTGTTGTTCCGAGTGCGAGTAGAATATACGTGTCTGGTGATTATTCAAATGATTAGACGGCGTATTCAACATGGCTGCCGAGTATGTGGCGTATGATAACGAAATAAAAGGAAAAAATTCTTTGAGACCGCAAACGATTTTCTTATTCAGCGGCAAACGGAAATCAGGCAAGGATTTCATTACGAACGCTTTGTTAGAAAGGTAATACACTGCGCGTTATTTAATTTAAAATTACACAATAACAGAGACATATCAGTCCGGAAATCTGTTCTAAGATGATTAACGGTACCAAATTTTCTGGCCCAGAATTGGATCTGACACCAGTGTGATTATCAGATTATCAGGTCCGATCAAATCACATTGGGCTAAAACTCTAGGCCTCGATATCGATCAGTTGTTGGGAGACGGAGCTTACAAAGAAAACTATCGTCTGAAGTTGTCTAAATGGGGAGAAAGCGTTAGAAAGCAAGATTATGGTTACTTTTGTCGTGCAGCTATAGATATGTACAATGGTAGAGTATTATTTGTTTACACTATATACGTTGTTTGTTCCTTATTCTACTGTATTTTCATAACATTTAACGTAAACGCTTGTAATACAATAAATAGTTATATCAAACACGTTAATGGTTTTTATTAGATGTTGCACCGTTATTACAGCGCTCTATTAACGGTAGTGCGTAGTGTCTGTAACATATAAAACACATATCTATATGTCCGATGCGGTTTTCAAAGTTCGGAGTTCAGAATTGAAATTTAACGATGTTCACAGTCACGAACAGTATAGATTTTCCATTCAATTTTAATGCGTACCATCAATTTCGTGCCTACGATGCACTATCAATTTAATCAGCGTATTTCAAATTTGTTTCAGCATACGGCAAGCCGATATGGATAGTAAGTGACGCACGGCGGAAAACTGATTTACAGTGGTTTACGGAAAATTTTGATGGCGCATGCAAAACTATTCGCGTTATTTCGGATGATTCAATTCGAAAGAGGCGCGGTTGGGTTTTCACTCCAGGTATGTAATGATAGTTAAATGTATAATGTAACGGTGACGAAAATAACGGAAAAAAAACATTGAACACACAAATTCGATCGAGTGGAAAATTATATCGTATAAAAAAAATGTTGGTACTGTTTTGTAAGGGGGAGGTAGTACTTATGTGGGTAATAGGATCGGCTATGTTTCAACAAAACAGTCGCAAACGCTGTGAAATGTAGTTTTAGTAATACTGTGTTCAATCTTTCTCTTCGTCACGCTAACCTGAACTGCCCTGTGAATTGAGAAATGACACCCTGGGACTTTTGGCCGTTCCTCCTTTTCCTCTTTAGGCTCTTGAAGGCCTAGACGCTGAAACTAACAATTATCGTCGCACAGGACGGCGACAAACGTTCTAACACGCGGGCGGTCCCAGGCGCATCACTGCAACCCAATAGAGCAGGGTACTTGACGATGGCCAGAAACTATCGCCAGACACATTGTTTATGGATGTACAATTACGATAACGACGAAACATGCTTTGTATGTTTAGGTATCGACGATTCAGAAACTGAATGCGACTTGGACAATATAGACACATGGGATTTAAAAGTAACAAACAACGATGAAACCATAGAAGATACATTGCAGCAGGTGTTGAGCTTAATGAACTAGCAGCAGATAAAACATTGCATTAAATGTATATTAAAATAAATGCGATTGTTCAGATATACGTGTGTATCTTTCTAGAATGATTGAATGAAACGAAAACGGTGAATGACTGTAGTGTGGCCGAAAACGAAAGTCATATTTCAAACTAGCGGCCGGGGTAAAAAGGACAGGCATATGTACGGTGAGTTGCTGGAAAGATGATGAGCGGAAGGAATGCGGGTCTGATTGGTTATAGCAGGCCTAGTCGAACACAATCATAAAAACAAAACACACGCATTTCTTTATTGGCCGAACGGTCACATCCGCTAATCGGATCATGTAGCGCCGTGTGACAAAGGGGGAGCGTGCGGAGTAGCCCTCTTGCCCCTGTGCCGTCGCGCCAGTCATCTTTCCAGCAACTTACTGTAGAAGGGGTACGTTTACGCGACTTCGTGTCATTGACGTGGCAAACTTCATCGTTCCTATACTTAATGGTAGTCGCATTTCCAATGTTTATTGAAGAGTAACTGTTACATCAACGGCAGTTGCCATGTAGGAAACGCCGGTTCTCGTCCGGTCACCGAAGTTAAGCTAAGTATGAGATAGATTACCGTCTTTTCAGAGCTTCTGTGATACCGTTGACGTATGGAAATTTGGAAGTCATCCAAAACTAGATAGCGTGTATATAGGTTTATTGGCTATATGGCCGTAGCGATGGTGTCGATGCTGGGTTACACCGCTGAACACGATAGTTATCAACCCCGCTCTCACCTCCCGAAAGACGGCATTCCCATAGGGGAAAGGATATCGCAAGTGATGCCACCTCTGACAGAAGACCAAAACCGAATAGCGAAATTCCAAGTGGCGCCATCTAGCGGTAGGGATCCGATTATCTACAGAAAAATCCGCCAGGGGCGGCCCGAGCGCACGTCGTCGTTTAGTTCCAAATCGTGACAGAAGATGGCGCTGGTGTGCATGGAGTATTTACTGTGTTGAGCTGGATGGTCGGCTTGCGAGACGACACAAGGGCAAGAAGGGTACACCGCTCGCTCCGCCTTTGATGCTTCCGAGCCGCAGTGCTATATGACCCTTATTAGTGATGTGACCGTTTCGGCCAATAAACAAAATTCGTGTGCTCTATTTTTATGACTGTGTCCGACTAGGTGGGCTTATTTATGCTTTAACCAATCAAACCCGCATTCCTTCCGAATGCCAACTTTCTAACTCTACACAGTACGCGTTTCTCCTCCTTTAAAAAAAAAAAAGCCGTCTGTATCAAGCTATGGTTGAAAGTTGTTCATAATTAGCGGTACAGAGCATGCGCGGAAACGCAACCAATCACGCCGAGGCTCCAGATGCACTTTGCCCCTGCCGCAATTAGCGTCACACCTCTCGTCGATGTACGGACCTTACGCTCCGTCCCTATATTTCTATGTCAATGGAGAATGATCATTCGCTTCAAGGAAAAACGATGAACTTAACCTAAGCTAAAAGTATATAACTATTACAGCGGCAACTGTCAATGGAAAGTTCACGCGCTCAAGGGGCACAGAGGCATACGCCATCTGTAGATAGAAAATGACTCCAAACAAGAGTGTAGTAACAATGTCGGATCACTAAGGATGTATTTCAAATGACGTTTGATATGCGGTGGAATGTACAAAGATTGTATGTTTCTTGTATACGTAGGAGATTTTGTTTTGAGAAAGCAGTTATCGTGTAGATTGTGGCAGAAAAATTGCTACAAACAGTATTGAAATCGCGTTATTGACCGTTGAAATGGTGGATCACTCCGTACCGTCCGATATTCTTGATGATCTGAGCAGGTTAGGTTTCACCGATGATACTTGGAAATTATGACGTATACTTGCTATGGTTGCTTCAATGGTCGATTATTTGAATTGCAATCATATTTTCAGTCGTTTTATCATCAACGTACCTGAAGAAGAGAGAAAAGATTTAGTTCGAATATGTTTCCAAATCGAATTAGCTCACTGGTTCTATTTAGACTTTTATTGTACCGATGAGAATCCGAAATTAAGGTCATGTAGCATGAGGGAATTTGCCACGCACATCTTCTTCCACATACCATTTTTAAAGCCGCACGTGGCTAATATAGACAACATTCTTGAACAATGGCGAGAGTATAAGCAGAATGTTCCAACATTTGGCGCGATCGTATTGAATGAAGACTTAACCAAAGTGTTGCTCGTTCAAAGTTATTGGGCTAAAAGTAGTTGGAGTTTTCCTAAAGGCAAAATCAACGAGGACGAAGATCCGTCTCATTGTGCCGTTCGGGAGGTTCTAGAAGAGACTGGTTTTGATATTTCAAATTTAATAGATGAAAATGAATACATTGAATCAGTCATAAACGAACAATTGGTAAGACTATATATAATATGCGGAGTACAGAAGGATACAAAATTTCAACCAAAGACAAGGAAAGAAATAAAAAATGTAGAATGGTTCTCTTTGGCTGACTTGCCTAATAACAAAAAAGATATGACTCCGAAACTGAAAATAGGAGTTGGTCCTAATGCATTTTTCATGGTTATTCCCTTTGTAAGGTAAGACTACTATAGCTAGGCTTTAGGTAGTCGGAAACTCTGATGCGTCTTCTATCTTCAGTTTCTATGTTCAATTCTCGTATTGGTTTTGTTTAACTATGTCTACAGAGTCTTTGTATATACCTGTCGTGCACGATAATAAAAAATGTTTTGCATGAAACAAAAGTTACAGTAAAAAAAGAAACAGTGTAATTTAAGACAGAAAGAAAGAAAGCAAGAAAGGCGGATATTATAGTTAATACTTAAATCTTCTTATAAATCCTTTTCAATAGGAGAATGAGACGTTGGATACAAGAGAAACATTTACGTGAGAAAAATTTAAGCACAGTACGGAGATATAGACACAGATCTTTGGGTGACGTTGAAACTGTTTCAAAAAGCAAACGACAACAGCAACAACTGCTTCCTCATTCTGTTCAGGTAATTATATTTGATTCATGACGTATGCCTTTTGAAAATGAATGGATCAAACATGGTTGCACAAGTTATTTTTAGAGCGATATTCCAAGCTTTAAGGACTTGAAAAATGTTCGTCAGTCAAATACTTCACCTGCGCGAAGTCGCCGTGGTATATACGATAATAAAACTGTCATACCAAAAGCAGCGATTAAACGTAATTTATTCGGCGAACAAAACGAAGATGAGAGTTCGGCTGTGCTTGCCAAACAGTTGTCGGACAGTCCGCGAAATCAACGATCTTGTACATTCTTAATGGATCCAGCGATTCAGTCCGTAAAATGCAACGAGTTCAGCTACAAAGCAAAAGATTTTGCTAAGGGGGCAAAAGGTAATCTATGCATGTACATGTACAGTTGCTTGCCTTTTAATGCGTGTAAAATATAATACAAGTAAGTATATGAAAAATAAAATGTTTTTCAGACCGAGTATCTCAGTCCGAGGAATCTCTGAGTACAGAGTGTCCAGAAGGAAATATAAAGTCTTTGTTATTTGGTAAAGCAGCAAGTAAGCTACGAACAGATCTAAAATGTATGCCGTCTCCGTTCACGGTGATGGGTCATTGCACATCGCGTTTCCTTCCAAAAGATTATCTCGCGACTCAGAACTATTCGACAGATGTTTGTTCATTGATTTGGGCGCACTTTCAGTTCGATAAACAAGCTATACTCGATTGCTTGTGAGATTGTTCTCAAATGGTTCGCAATATTCGCGTCGTCGTGTCTTTGAAAAAATCAAAGGGATCGTGTTTAGGGTGATAATCTTGTACTTCTAACTGTAATAAGTTTTTACGGTATTTATACGGATGTACGAAGATTCGCGTACGAATATCGCGTACGAATGAAATGTAATTTTAAAGATTCATGATCTCGTAACAGTTTCTTGTTGAACTGTATTTCATTTACGAATGATCTTACCATGCATCGTACAATAATGTGACAGCGAAACGAGTATCTGAGTAATTTGTAATGCTTCTTAGATGTCTAACTTGTTTCCCTAGCGCATAGTCACAGTCATTTATAAACGGATAAAGATGCGAGTTGTTGTTGGAACGATCGAGTAAAGTTCCAAGCGCGCGCGACAAAAACGAGTTATATTACGTAGACGCAGTGACGACACAATTTGGCAAAACATTTGCGAAACATCATACATATTGTTTATTGAAAATGTCTGTATTTGACGAGCATCTGTTTGTATGTGTTAATAAAAACATATTGGTTGCATTCCATAGAAAGGAATATTAAATACACGACAAGAAATATGTATTGTATACGCATATTTTAAGTGCAAGCTGATTCTGCGTTTGAACGCGTACGTAAGTACGTACATAAAGACGAATACATGCGTCGGAGTTTGGAAACGTATTGTAATAAATGTTGGAAAAGTCTAAGAGTTTGAAATTTGAATAAAACGAAGCAATTGTGAAATATGTGCAGAAACAGATTTAAATAGGATGTAATCGAGTATCTCTATCGCTCGAAGAGAATAAGGAAGACAAAAACAATTAACGCAAGGGCAATGATAAAACAAAGTATTTTTTTAAAAAGTCCAGTGCCCATACATTGTACGCTTTTGATGATCTCGTTATTTAATGCAAAGACTATTTTACTTTCTTCGATAAGTTTATTTTTGGTATCTTCATCCAATGTGTCAGCGATCCGATTCATGGTATCGCGTAAATTTTGTTTTAGCTCATATATACTACTGTCTTCAAAGTTTGTAATATCGTAACCATCGGTATGAGCTTGTTTGAATGGCGAAACTTTCTGCATAAGAAGTCTCTTTTTACGTAAAATGATTCCTCCGCTAAGGAGACCCATGTACAAATGATAGATATATGCCATGAGTAAGGTTGGATCCGTATCTTCAACTTCCCTCAAACGCATCAGATACTTGACAACGCTGTCCCTGGAGTTTGAGAAGAGAGAAAAATGAAAGCAACAATGTGGAAACGTGAGAACCGATTCATTGGACGGATCAGCGAAAATACTGTAGGAAGAATGTACCTGGGATTGTAGTTTCTCATCCATCCTTTTCCCAAATAAAAATCGAGATCTCGTTCGAAAGCTTCTGTACGTCGAAGTCGATCGAGTGAAAAGAGTCCTATCTTGGTATTTTTCAAACGAATCATAGCACCTTCCAGGTAGCGAAAAATTTCGTAGAAAACTAGCAGACCGTCCGCCCATATGGAATCATCGAGGAATCCTGTATAAAAATAGGCGGTATTTAGTAATGCAAGATAGGATTTTATTCCATAAAATTGTAAAACCGTATCGTTACTCGATCACACGAGAATCGTATCGTATCGTTTTTCAGTCTATTATTACGTTCGATGTACAGAGACAAAGCTCGAAAGAAAGCGAACATTGCGAACGAAAGATCGTTGCTCACTAACCTATAGGTTGGAAATGTTGATATTACAGAGAAATTTGTACGGTATGGAACCTATTGAGAGAATTTGTATAAAATGCATAAATTCTCTTACCAATTGCCAATTTCGCATTCACCAAAGCGTCGCTGACCGTATGGATTTCTTTCGTAGCTTTCCGCATTTTTTTACAAAATGTATCTTCATCCTTGTTCAACATGCTCCCGCAAGATCGATGGACTTTTCCAAAAGGTATTATTAGAGATAAATGACACTGCTTTACGCCGTCATTCTGTTGGCTTGTAATTTCCGCGCGCAATTGAAACGCCTAACAATCAAAGGCACCACCATTAGCATTTCACGTCTCGACTCGTGTCGTGGTCCCGAACACGAAGAAACGCGTGATGATCATGGGATAGGGATAGAGATCGGGATAGTGGCGGGGGAGGGGGTGGGGGAGGGGATGCCACCGCAAGGAGTACGCGCGCGATACTTGTGCACTCACACTGGATTTGCAACCAGCGATTATCGAAAGGGAACACTGCGTGTTTCGAACAGAACGCGAGATGACACCGCGGTTCCTTCTTCCGACCAAACTTTCGACTTTTAACTCGATACTCTTGATGGTATCATGCACGCGGGACTTGAATGAACAGATAAATCTCGGTTAAACGAGTGTGTGCGACCCGAAGACGTATGCGCGACATGTGCGCACAACACCCCGTGTTATTCATTAACACGGTATCGTTCACCGTAGAATTTCAGCTAACGAAATCGGTATGAATCAGATAAACTGCATAAGTTGGCTGAGAGGACAAGGGGACGTTGATAGAAACGACGAACTTGTTCTACGACGCTCCGACCACTGCAAATAAAGTATATACGGCACTGACAGGCATAAAGAAAACTCACAAGTAACAAATAGAGGTACCCGATGAATAAAGGTGCGAAGCGTATAATCGCGCGCACGCTCAGGAACTGCAAGAAATAAATTGTAAGCGGCGTTCACTTTCGGATTACCAACTGTCGCGCATAACATACCAGGGAAACATGAAATGCATAGTGCGTGCACACACAATTTTTACGTTATCGTATCGTTTCGTGGATCGAGGCATCTCGTCAACGAATCGTCCCAACGGCGCGAACTCATTATTGTGTTTAATCACGCGCCTGACATTAGGCAATAAGTATTTGTTTCTCGAATGTGCAGCGTGTTGTAAAGCAGTTTGCGCCGCTTGTGAAAAAGTCATATGTACAGTAAACTGTAAGAAAGCTGTAAAGGTTTAGAAAATATTGTTGGTCGAATGATAATGCAACGAATGCCGACTACTATTTCAGTAAAATGGTACCGATTCTCGACGGATCGACAAAGTTTTCGATTATTCTCGCGGGTTGTCGACATATCGCGTTTCGCGTTCGATGATTCTTAGCAGGCCTAAAACTGTGTAGATCGTCTTCTAACGAGGATGTGAAGTTGGATGTCGGTGAACGTTTTGCCGGTCTCCGCGGTACGGTGGCAACGGCTGCGCTCTGTCACGATATAGCGAAACGCGCCCCTTCAGAGTCACGTGCACACATTTGCACTCGCTTCAGTATTTGTGGTACGAACATTCGTGGATAGCTTTTCTTTCAAGATATAAATGTAGCACGAAGATGCACGACTGATGAACATGTATCGTTTTTTTTCAATGGTTCGTAGCTATCCCCCCCTCATCCTCTCTCTCTCTCTCTCTCTCTCTCTCTCTCTCTCTCTCTCTCTCTTTCTCTCTTTCTTATTCTGCGGATATGTGGATGTCCTATGGCAGTGGCGTATATAGCGTCGGTGTATATTGTAAGTGGCTGCGGTATTCGGCTAGTCAGATCGATGAGACGCCGTCGTCGTGGCGCCTCGTAAACGCCCAGCCTCTGCCCCCTTCAATTGACGGATCGTGTTCGTTTGGGTCCGTTTCAGTTGATCCAGAATTTCAATGAATCTCCATAATCATTACCATTGCTTGCTATCGCGGCGACTCGATTTGGTGAAACGATGAGGGCGGTCACCCCTTAAAAATGAAATTTCAGCAGTCGCAGGGCCAATTATTTCATGATAGAAATAACAAAGCTTGTTGTCGTATGCGTGTATCAGCGTAGGCGATTGGCTGAAATATTATAGTTTGTGGGAACTCGGAAAGAAACAGCTGGTCGAAGAAGGATCCGTTTGATGCTCGCGTTCCTTCGGTGGGCGTTAGGAGAGGCACAGGCAAACGTGCTTTATCGAGGAGAAAGAATTTGAAATCTTTCGAACGAGGCCAGGAGGAGACTCGTAACTACTGACAGCAGACGGCATCAATGGACACGGCAGAGTTAGAGGGGTCACGCGAGTAAAGTAATGCGAAGGATCTAATAAGAACGACACCGATGCAAATGTTCTCTCGCGGACCTAACGACTGTCGGTCGACAGCTATGTATTCAGGTATGCAGGTATATAAGTATTTCAGATGTGTGTGCGAGCGCGAGCGCGCGCGCGCGCGCGCTCTCGCGTGAGTGTGCACAGATGTACAGCCAAGAATTAGCGAACGAACGGTTCCTGAACGGGAAAGCCTCGCGTTTCGCTACGCTCCGCCAGTCTTTTAGTCACGAACTCTCTAATTAGTATTTTAATTGGCCCACGACCGAGCAAATATTTGAACCGTGCGCTCGCACGAAAATACACTCAAACGATTCGTTCATCGTGCTGTCGATTGCATCCTTCGATGAGCTCTTTCGCGTCGCATTCAAATCGTCCAGATTCGCTTGAGAAACAGGTGAGTCATAGAATCGGGCAATCATGGTGCTATCGCGTTCACGAAACCTCTGTTTTCCGAAATGCGGAAAGGACGCTTTTCCACGAGAAAAGTAGACCGTCGGTTTCGATGTTGGTCGTTCGAACGGAGCCTGCAATGCAGACATCCGAACGTCTCCGTCGTACAAGATTGGTCTAGCTGTTCGTTTAACGTTGTTTAGACATCGCTTCGACGTATTGTTAATGGACGGTAGCTCGCGTTCCACTTATCTGTAAGAAAACGTTGAAAGCCGTTGTTGAAATTAGGGAATCCGGGTATGGGTGGGCAACAAGGGCGTACTTGTACTATAAATGGTCAAAGCATAAGTGAAATTGGTATTGTTTGGACGGAAGAAGACGTAACGTGGATCGAACAGTAAATCGCATGGCAAATCCTCCGAATGGCATAGTACAAACTTACACGCGTTCGCCTACTCGCCGCCTGTTTTACGTCAGAGCACGCACGGTTACGCAGAAGAGCAGGTGTCCGGTTCTGGACGTATTCCCGTTCTAGAATGCTCGATTTCTACTGTATCCGATTCGATTCTTCTTCTCACGGACGGTTATGCTGTATTTTGGTTTCCGATGTTCCCAACACAGTAAGGAGCGCCGGTCAATACTAGCGCCGCGCATTACGCCCAGTGCTGTGAATAGTTTTACCCGCGCCCGCATCGCGTTTATACCTTCCTAAAATACCTGAAAAACAGAAAAGAAAATATGAAATTTAAAGTCGCTGCACTTAGGCATTGAGCTGTACAACGTACAGTCATACTTTTGCTTACGCGATATCTCCGAATTTTTTCCATCTCGTTCCTCCCTCTTTCTTTCGCTTTCGATGAGATTAGGAAATGAATACGCGCTAAAAGTTTCAACGACCGCCTATTCTTTCACATACGTAGGAAGAATGAAAGTTGAATAAGGTTCAAGGCGCTTTAATTAAGAAAGGCGAAACATATGATCGTGCAGAAGGAGACTCGGAGGAGAACAATTCGTATTTCGGATGTTTTCAAGTCTGAACAATTTCGCGGAGAGATGAATGCAATGTGACGGGGCGGGGGTGCGACGCTTCGTAGATACAGGATTGAATATCGCGAGATGCACTGCGGCAATCGAAGCTAGTCGACGAATCGATAAATCGGGCGACGCGATCAAAGAACAGTCTGATCGGAACGTGGTACTTGTTTTGCACCTGTAACGAGTTTGCTTGTGCGTGAGATCGGCACACGCGTGCACGCATAAGAACGCATCGATATGTACTCAGATACGTAGATACGTAGATACGTAGTTACGTGTCGATCGGTGAATGTTCATACACACGCAGGAACGGAGAATAGAAATTGGCGGATGACAGGCGCTGCAGAAACAATAAAAAAAAAACGAATATTCAATGGTGTCTGTAGGCAGCGAGCGCGTATTGAGTACTTCGAAAGGACGTGAGAAGCGTTGCATGTATGGATTGCCATCTGGGCTAAGGAGTCCATGCCAGGGGGGTTCGTTATGTAATTGGTGCAACTGCCGCAACCGTATACGGAATTTTCGTTATCCTTCGGAAGTTGGACGTTTTTCCCTGGCATCCGAGACATTGGAAAATTTCAGTGAAATCGATGGCATGAATAAAGGAGAATTGAACACATTCTGGTTGAATTCGATATCGAAGTGCGTGTGTACCAATTTTCTAGACATTCGATTGTATACGGTCGGAACCTGACGTATGACTTGCTCTGAATTCGAATCGAATCAGATACCATATCGCAATTCGATCGTTCGCAATACATTTTTGAGAATGCCGCGTCTGCAAGACAGTCGATCGATTTCGGACTACACCGAAAACATCGTTCTTCATTTGTTAAACACGATCATTGAATAGACGAAGCAGGAAATACATGTATATGGTGTAGAAGGGTGTCGAGAGCGTACCGTGCGCGAGCGAAACGAGTTGTAAGAAATTCCACCTATCCTACTAACGTGTATGCGGTTAGAAAAAATCCGTCGGAATGAATATGTACACGGGAAGGATAATCTTGCTAAATAATGCAAAAGCAACGAATTCCTCGAATGCTTGTTAATCGTTTCATGTGTTCGTACGAAACTACAGTTCCACGTTGTTCTCGTCGAGAAGCGTTATGGAAGCGAATCCTTCCTGCATTGCGACGAGCGAAAATACGGTATCGCTGAAACGTCTTCTGACGCTTTCATCCTTCTATCACGGTACATTTGGTCTGGTCAAAATGGCAAATGCAGTTCTATCGTAAGCGAATACGTTTATTTGCGAGCCCGATACTGCCACAGAATCAAACCTAAATGCATCGTGATGGATAAGAGAAGAACACGTAACGCATTCGACAGGCTATTCGGATGAAAGCTATCTTTAGGATGGATAAAAAGAAGATTGGAATGTATGGGTATGTCGTTGTTCGTCCGCTTTGCTGATCAGGAACCTGCAGAACATGAAAAATGTAAAAGATCCGCGACATATTTCGTGTATCGTGACCAACGCTACATAGTTCTGCACCCCTACATGTTAGAGTCTCAGTCTATCTCTGCTAGCGTAAAACTAATGCAGGGAATTAAGTATAGGAAAATGGCTGGCGTGCCAAGGTGAAGGATGGAAAAGGTCGGGATTGACGATTGCTTAACATTAGCTTCCAATTACGTGAATCGGGGAGAATTTTCTTCGATGGCGCAGATATTTGGACATCAACCCAGAGATCGATCGCAAGCGTTCGAATATCCTAACTGGCGCCACTTTAAGGGACAACGTACGGGAGGCTTGATTCGTTAAGGTGGACGAATGGGAGAGAACGGAACGGAACGGAACGGAACGGAACGGAACGGAACGGAACGGAACGGAACGGAGCGCACCGCAATCGCAATCGCATCGTGTGCTGGTTAGCTGGCAAGCGCTTCACCTCATAACAATTTTCCCCGAATGACCGCGGCCGTACTGCGGCAGACAGAGGAAGGCCGTTGGCAACCGAGTCCCGCTTTTCCGGTGCAAGCAAGTCCTTTGCCTCGATATCAGAGAGCAGTTCCTGACGCGTGCCGGCCGGCTTGCCGGTCCGTGTCACGCGCACACTTACACACGGCCACGTTGCTCCTACCCTTGACGCGACGCGACGCGACGCGACGCGCTTCTCCGCGCCTCTCTGCGCCACACCACGCCGCGGTCTATCTATACATATGTATCTATCAGCTATGTGTATACGTGTACGCCCCCACTATACCCTGATCGTTATACGTCCTACTGCCTACGGTCCCGAAGCCGCAACGCGAGCACGAGCGCGCGCACCGTCTGTGTAGTAAAAGGAGAATATATAGCGTAGAGAAGCAGTGTATAGAGTGCGCGGATTGGAGCAATTGCGTCGACGCGCATCGCTAGTGGGGGATACTGGAACAGTCCTGCGGAAGAGGGGTGAATCTGCGTGGCAGCGACTTGGGGTATCGCAACATCGTCAGAGAGCCGGCAGCCCGCAACGCGAGCGTTGCTGCCGAGTCGATTCCAGTATCGTCGAGACCCAGGGAGAAGAGATCATTCGCGAACTGTCAGAGGAACCGGGCACCACGAGGTTGCCGCGTCGCCCCTTTCCATCTTCGAACGTTTCGATTTACGTTTCGTGTGACCGTGTCGTGCGACGGTTCTTCCTCTGTTCTATCTCTCTCCTCACTCCCTCTCTCTTTCTCTCTTTCTCTCTTTCTCTCTTTCTCTCGTTTCCTTCTATCGGTCGCCGGCGTAGCGAGCGAGCGAGCGAGCGAGCGCGCGCGCGCGCGGGCCCGAGCGATCCCTTCCTCCCCCACTCTATCTCTTTCACTCTCTGTCCCCCGGTCTACACGCACCCTCTACTCCGTCGCATTCGCGTACGAGCCACTGGACTCCTCCATCGCTCTTCAGCCTGCCACCCCCTCACCCCCATCGTTTGCCCCTGTCTCTCCTCTCTGTTCGTGGCTGTTTGCACGCACCGCAGTGCACGAAAGGGACGAGGTGGGCCGGGTGGAGGTGGACCGCCGATTCCGAGCTTAGACGCGGAGGCAGACGGCTGGGAGACAGACTGTCTCGGATTCACGCATCGGCTTTCTTCGGCGGACACTTTACCCTCGGTCAGCTGAACAGGGGTTTTCCGTGAAAGGAGAACCCTGTCTGGAAACACATCCACTGATTGGAAGGCTGAAAGTTAACGAACGTGCCACCTAAAGAGGTAAGAGTTCCTCGATAAGCTGTCAACCTGCGATGCATTTACCGTTCAAACGTCGAAATATTTCGAAATTATCCGGTGGCCATCTATTCGCCGACTATGCATAGATTATCGTGGCCGGCCGATGGACTCTGGGGGAGGGGTTGTTACCAAGGAGTAACTGCAGTATTGGCACAGTTGTTGGGGTGGGACCGCTTGTCGCTTTCCCTTGTCGAATTCGCGAACTCGGTCGAATTTCTCGCAGATTCGGACAACATCCACGCACGTCTCACGTTCTTTGCACGATACCATTGGCCGATCACGATTTATCGGGATGAGTCGACAAAGCCAAATAAGTGGGAAGGGAGATTGAAAGGAGGAGGTGAGTGTGCGTGAGTATGCGTGTGTGTGGGGGGGAGAAGTAAAAGAAAAAGAAGAAGAAGAAGAAGAAGAAGAAGAAGAAGAAGAAGAAGAAGAAGATGATGAGAGATTCCGACTTTTCGTGTACGGTCAGCGTTTTCGTTCTCCTTGTTGGAAATGAATTGAAATCGATAGTCGCGAATAAGTCGTCGATGTCCTGTTTTCTAGTCGGTTGGCCAGAATTTGGATCAATGATCTAAGGCCGTGCAGAGAGGCCGGGTCCTGCGCATTGGACGATAGGACATAGCCCTAGCGGGTTTCAGGGCTGGGAAAGGGTCGTGCGAATCCTGCGCAATACCTAGCAACAACTTTTCTCGCATGAAACATCGCGCGATCAGACGTTGCGCTGATTTTTCCCTACAACCTCCTTAAAACCGCTGGGAAAGTTGAAAAACGTACGTGTCGGTTGCCACCGTGTCCGCTCCTTCTTCTGGGATGCGTTGCTCTTCCTAACGGACGTTTTGCTCCCTGTACCTTTTCCTTTCCGAAAACGATAGCCACCGTTTAACGAGATTTCAAGGGAATCTTATCGACGTTTGGCTTAATAGCAGAGTACCGTCCTCCGTAGCATTGTCTTAGATGTGCGTGTGTATACGTGCACGTAGTTCGAGACTGCGTATATTCGTATCCATGGTGGTTTAAAGTTCCTGAATTCGCGACGCCTGCCTTCGCTTCGATCGTTACACGGAGAAGAACACGATTTACCTTGGAAGATTTTCAATGAAACTCGATGCAAGAGTCTGGTTGAAAGTAGTATTTTTCGGTGCACTCGATTTGCGGGCGATCGACTCATAAACGCTGGGGAATGTCTGGGTGTACGGGGCGAAGATTAAATTGACTTGCGTGTCGTTTCGTGAGTCGACCAACAAATCATTCTCATTTCTTTTCAACCGTCTATCAGCATACGGCGGTGTGCGAGTGCGAGTGCAAGTGCAAGTGCGAGTGGCAGCGGCAGTGCGAGTGCGAGTGCGAGTTCGAGTGCGACTGGAACGGAGTAACCGCGGGCAACGGGAAGAGCAAATCGTCTGGAACGTTACGATACGAGAATCGGAGCTAGTGGAAATATCTTGTCATGCGCCAGACGCGGCCAGACCGGCGAGCGACAGTGGTTACGGGATGAGAGCAACGATCAGCCGCTCCTCCATTTCGCTTCTCCAGTTCGCTGCTTAATTTTCGTCGAAATTGTGATCCTAATTTGTTGTGCTCGCTTCATATCTCGTTCCTTTGTCTAGATACAGGTACTCATCGTTTTCTGTCGCTTCTCGCGCTCTCTATTATTTCGGATGATAATTGTTCCAGCTCATTGGCGTTTTACCAGTCGTAGGAAGAAATCGAGCGACCGAGAGGAACATGAGCGATCTAATTTCATTCTCGTATGTTTTCAGTGATGAGCACTATGGATCCTAGCGGCGAGGGCGGAGGGGGAGGGGGGACGACTGCAATATCATCGACAAACGTGGAACAAAATGTATCTCCGGTGAGCGGTAGTGCTGCGGTGGGCCCAACCTCTCAACAGCAACATCCACCACCGTCGCCTCTAAGTGGTTGTTACCTTCTCGTTGTGCTTCCAGAGCCTCATACCGCGCAACACAAAGATCTCATCTTGAATCGCCTCTCAAAAGGTAAGTACATTTTCTCTCGAAACGACTTCAACTTCTCTTTCCTTTTCTTTCTTTCAATTTTTCAATTTCTCACACGATCTATATCCGTTCTCCCGTCACAAGCTCAAGATGGGTCTCGATCGAATGCAAAAGTTTCGAACTTGGCTGAAATGTTGAAGAATTTTGTTGGTGAACGCGAAACGTATTCTTCACTCCCTTCTACCATCGACACAATATTTTACTACGTGGTATCACAGTCGCGCTAGACGATTGCAAGCACGATTACTATTACTGTTACGATTCCGATTCCGATTCCGATTCCGATTCCGATTCCGATTAAGTGTATTTGTCGCGTTACTTCCGCGAGTGTGCCGAAGCGGTAACGGTACTTTTTCGACGTGACCACTCCTTCCGACTTATCGAAGCAGCTACCCGGCAACTTTATAGACTCTCTTGTTGCTAGGCGGAGTTTGAGCGTTGTAGGTTGGTTGATAAGGAAATGGGCTGCCACATGGCTCGTTTATTCATCGCTCGTCGCTTTTTACCAACATTTTCGTCGATCGGAGAGATGCTTTTCGGATTGACTCATGGTTGGATTAAAACTCGAATATTGTTTGTCAAACTCCATTTAGAATTGATAGAGTAACGCGCGATAACCGAACATCGGGTTTGTTTGTTTTCGATATGTGTAGTTTGCGACGGGGCTGTTCGAATGTCAGTGGAAAAGGGATAAAGAATGCGCCGTTGTCTACGAGGGGTACATTCGAGGGGCACTGTACCCATCATAGTCAGACACGGGTGCGCAGTTCGTACAGAGGAAAACGGTATCATCCGACAAGCTTCTACCTTTTCGAATTCGATTGATTGCAGCCGTGCAACGTGTTATCTGTATACGGCACTTGGAAACTGTGTTTCTCCATGTAAGGGAACTGTGGATAGCGAGCGCAATCTCTGTACAGAAGTTGGAAGCTGTTGTACCGTGGCGTTTCTTTATTTTCCGCTTGATGAAAGGGGGCTCTTTTAAATGCGTGTTTGTATTTATGGAGTTGAAGCCGCCTACTTTGAGAAACTCGTTCTTTTCATTGTTTTCTTTTGCCAATTCCATCGACGATACACGCTCGCGCCCGTGATGTCGCGTTCTCTTTCATTATGCACTCGTGCTCGCGGTCGTGTTCGCGGTCGTGCTCGCGGTCCTGCTCGCGGTTGTGCTCGCGGTCGTGCTCGCGCTCGCGCTTTGTTCGAACGAAGGAATTCATGGCAGAAATAGAGCGAATCGAATACAATCGGGGGAGAGTCGAGTTTTCGATGAAATAGGGCAGCCAGCGTGCTCAACGCTCGTGAAAGACATGGACGCCGGACGCGGGGAAATCTTGTCTGACCTGACGAAGCTTGGAACGACGAGATCGTGCATCGTTCAAGATGGTCGTGATCTCTTCGCGAGAAGAGATTCCGCGGGCGAAGATAATCGTACGAGTGTCATGTATGCGTATCTGGTCAGCGTGTATTGCAGGAATATAGAAGCTGGGCAACAATAATAAGTAGAATAAACGGGGAAGAAGGCAGCGCAGACAATAGAAGAAATCGTGCTGGGGTGGAGAAGGAAAGAGTGTGTTGGCTGTAGGTTGGTGCGGTATGCGCATGGTAGCAGCGACTTACGGCCACATCCCCGCAGTTCCCGGAACTTGGATCAATAATCCATCCACTCGGTTCGTAGTGAAAGCTGTCGCTAAGCCGAAATGACGACGTTATTTCGTCAGCCTCTCACGCGGTTCAGTGGATAAGATTTGTAGGTACATGTGCATACGCGAGTCGTAGGGAGAAGGATGGGAAGGGCGAGGCGGAGTGGCAGAGATGCACGCGAGGTCTCCGCGAACACGATAGACGGGGAACGAAAGAGGGGCGAGAATTGAGGCGGCGCGGCGGCGGGAGCCGGGGCGGGCGGAGGGGATCGGAAGGATTAATAATGGAAGAAGGGTATTTCCTAGTTTGCCAATTCCACCTGTTATCCAAGTATCGAAGAATCGAAAAGAGTTCGTCGAAGGTAGAGATTCGGTGGCAGCGCAGTCCTCGGCACGAGTTCGTACTGGTTCGTCATGATCGAATGCGTACGTACGTGTATACGTATGTAGGTGGATTGCGTCCGCGCTTGGTATGCGATGAGCACGATGCGAACGTGCTAACCGGCTGGTTTTGTGTGACTCATACCCGTGGCACCTATGGATGTGGATACATCGCAGGAAGATTTGGTAGAGCGGAAAGGAGGCGGGACGTGAATTCATTCATGTACTTATTTTAGGCTGCTTAAGCACCGACTCCTGCATTATTTCCGACGACCGCACCGTTTCGTATCCGCAACGCGTCCACCAATTTGCACGTCGGCCAACGCGTCTGCGAAGGCCATACCTGTGAAGGCCCTCGTGCAAGCATACGGCGATGCTCCAACGACTTTATTCGGCAACGCGTAACGCACGAATGCCTTGCACAAGACTCTGACCTTTCGATCCGTGCAAGTGCTTGCCTTTGCAAGCGTTGCAAAGATCGGTCAGAGTCTCGGCAGCGTTTCACACAGTTCGCCAGCCGACAGGATACCTGCGTAACCGAATGCACGAGCACACGATCGTAGAAGATTGATGCGATCATGCGCGTGCAGACGCGTATATAAGTACGTGGGTACACGCAGTCACGGACAGTCGCATGGGCATCCCCACATGTACGCGTGGTAGGAAGAGGCATACTTGTCGGCATGAATCATGATTGAGGACGTGGGGAGCATCGTGAAAGTTGGAGTTACACGATGCTTGTAATATCCGGAAGAAATCACGTACAAAGGGATCGAGCGCGTCGTTTCGGGCCGATCTATGCCGAATCGGAAGGAATTGAGACGAATCACGATATCCACGTATATACGCGCTCGTTCGAGTGCGACACGACCCGTTACCGGCCAACCATCGGTGCAAGATCGTTACAGTTTCATCGTACGTTCAACTGAATATAGTCGGTCTAATTTTAGCGCGGCATTCGCCAGTGATTCAACCGCGCGCAGTCTGCTCCTCGACTCCGTTTCTCGATTATCTCGTTCTTGAACCTGACCCGTCGTCGCGTCGCGTCCCGTCGCGTCCCGTCGCGTCGCCAACGCGTCGGACGAATCCGTGCAACATCGAACCGATGATTTTCAGCCTGTCAGCCGGCGAAGCGTTTCCGTCGCCCTCGGCCGAGTTTCGCTGTTCTTCAGCGAGCCGCGATCCTTGCAAAGCAAAAAAGAGGACGGACAGCGTCAAAGTTCCGGTCGTATCTTTGAGGAATCCTTGGATCGGGTCTTCGCCCTTGTCGCGAACGTATAAATAGCTACCGGCTATCTCGAGCTAGGTCGATTCTGTGTTCGCTATCCTGCCGTGATCGTGACTCCGACCGATCGTACGCACGACCGCATTTCTCATCACTTTTCCTTTTTAATACCTCATGTATTGTATTCTCCTCGTACGTTTCGTTTACTACCACGACATAATCAATATTACCGATCGATGATTCGATCGCGATGTAAATCGAGCAGCGGTGGTTTTTCATTGGTCGTTGAATGTCGAACGTTTCTCGAATAATATGCGAAACATCGTGTCGATAGGATGTTGGAGGCGGTGCAAAGAACTGGAGAATACGTGTATATCGGGAGCAGCGATTAGGAGGGGTCGGAACACAAGGGGTTGCCTCGCCATCGACCTCGTTCGGTGTTTCCTTTCCTCGCGAGATCAATCGCTCGATGTCAGCGGTTTTCGAAGAAACTTTTGACCCTGTTCGAAAACAATAGCTTTTCTACATTATATTCTCGTATACTGTACCGCTGTACGATCATCTCGAAAATGTTCGGTTGTCTTGTGCCACGATCATCGAAAGCTGCCACGCGTCACACGATGCACGCTGTTGTTCATGCCTCGCGATCAGCTGGCGAGATTGTTATCGGAACCAATGTGATTTCTCCAGTATACGGGATTTCGAACACCGACATGGAATGTAACGCAAAACTCACTTTCTCGGATCTCGTGAACCGCAAGCGGGTAGCTGCGAGAAGGGCAAGGAAAATCCATGTCTAAACATAGTTTCGAGCAAACTCCTAACGTTCTGAGCATCCGTTGTCAAGCAACAAAGGAAGGGAGAGCGTACGCATAGAGAGCGACAGAGCGCGCGCGCGAGAGTGAGTGAGGGGGTGGGAGGGAGGGAGGGAGGGAGAGAGAGAGAGAGAGAGAGAGAAAATAAGAAAGAAAAGGGACCGGGGGTGGGGGGACAGGAAGATAGAAAGAAAGGAAAGCCAATGCAAATGGAGAAATGCGATGGAAGAGAGTGCGCGCGCGCGCGCGCGTAGTTTCGAGGGATGTGACGGGAGGGGTAAATGCTCCGAGACGAAGAAACCCATGGTTTTGTCTATATTTATCTTAAGGTTTCTTGGACCACGATGTTTTTAAGTGCTGCGCGTATTCGATGCATCAGTATAGCGTGCATTTTTCGCTGTTCGGTTACCAGTTAGTTTTACCAGTATTTGCATCAACTACCGACACAGCAGCAATGTATGTTTCGAATGAGCTGCAGTTCCACACGCGTTACGTAACTATTATATCTCTCTCGATCGTTTAGCGTCGTGCGCAAATACTTTCTTCCTTTGTTTTTTGGAGGTGAAGTGTGCGGAAGCGTGAAGAGGGAGAGCGAGAGAGTACACGGTAAATGATGGCTGTGAATGGAGAAAAGTAGGAAGAGAAAATGTCGAATTGATCGGTAAACCTAGCCGGTAGGCGCGCATGCATCGGGTTGCTGTTGGAAAAAGAAGAACGGGCGAGGGGGTCGTGGAGCATTAAAAGGCACGACCCCCGAGGCACGGCTTCTCTCGTATCACCGTCAGGGCTTCCGATCAATTTGACATAGAGAGGTTGCTGCTGGTTGTGTGGTCCGATACACAGCACTTTAAACTCCTGACCGCAGATCGTTATGCCGCCGCTATGAAACTCGTTTGTCCATTGTGCTCGTTTTTCGTAGAATATGGGAGAGATCTATGGCGATTGTGAGAGTTCGACGAAGGCATGTACCGGAGGTTCCTTTTCCTTCGAACGATAAAAGATGACCCTTTGAACGATTCCGTTTGCCTCGAAGCGCGTGCACGCGTTCGGGGAGATAGAGTCAGTCTGGAAATTTGTTTGTCGATTGGCTGCGTGCTGCGCCCTCGGTACACCTTGATTCGCGGCGCTACCGGTTGAAAGAGAGTCTGGATCGGCATGTTCCAAGGAGATGGAACATCGAGCTGATACGCCCGTTCCCTCTGCTCGGTGGCCTCGAGAGCAAACAGAAGAATGCTTTCGATCGTTGAACTTTCAATGAGCACGGTATGTCGAACATGATCCAGCACGTCCACGCAAGCCCGTTGTTTCCTGGCAACAAACGAATTGATTATTAAAGGGATACAGGCGGGTGTAAGACGCGTACAAAGCGCGTCTTTCCGTTCCATTGTGCAAGGAGCATGGAAAAAGTAGACGTACCTATAGGTAGAGTTCGAGGTAGAGCTAGCGGTATAGGTAAAGGTAGATGAAGGGGGGTGGTGGTAGCGGTTGAGGGTGAGGGTGAGGGTGAGGGAGTGGGCGTGGGAGTGGGAGAGGGCGAGGGCGAGGGCGAGGGAGAGGGAGAGCGAAGGTGTCGGAGGTGGTGATAGAGCGGTGTGGGTGCAGGATGTGCGACGATCGATCGCCGGCTACCACGTGACGGGGTGCGGTGTTCCTGACGTCACATCAGCACTCCATGCGTTCTCTCATAGCTGCCAACCGATTCATTTTCCCATCGAACGCGCGAACCTTTCGCCGAATGTTTGTGATTTCTCGCTTCGTAATCCGTCGACATTTGATACGCAGAGAATTGGAAGGATGCGCCGCGGCGCGGGCGTATCGACGCGCGCTGCCTGCCCTAGCAGGATCAGCGGACATTCCTGATAGCGGAGCCTAACTCGGTTTTTTCATCAATCGGTTTATCGGATGAAAAGACGGTTGTCGCCTTCTTAACCTTAACCTTACGTTATTCAGGCCCGAGCAAGCCTCGGTTTACGAAGCCAAACCGGTGCAAACTCTTGGCTGGTTATGCGTGCTGGTTATGACCCAGTATTTCGATCGTCCGGCTCCGGATGATGCATCCCAGGTCGCGATAATAATTAGCTGGCGACCGAAACGGAACCCAACTGGGAATCAACTTGTACCTCCTGTCCCCCCTTTTCCTCTTACTTCCCTCCGATCGTCTTAGCTGCTTTTCTTTCTGTTTCTCCCTGTCGGGGTGTCACAGGAAAACACGCGAAATCGCGCTCACGGATACGTCGAAGGCTGAAATGTTGTAATTGTATGTTTCAGGTTTCTTGTCGTGGGACAAGGATAGCTGTCACGTAGATTTAGAAAAAGAATTGCTGGCGTTGGTGGCGCAAGCCCCCGAAGGAGAAGAAGCTAGGAATGGTAACCGATATAGGATAATCTGTATTAGTAAAGCATAGCTACGCGTAGTAATTCGTTGTACAAATATCAAGAAAGATTAGTCAGTAGGAATATTCTGTTATCGTGGCTTACCGTTATTGTTGACTCGCGAAATTCGTGCACGTGGTCGTGTCGTTTTATTCGATAAGACGAATGAAATTTCAGGCGAACGACTGATCCAATACGCTACCGAGAATCTCGTTACGGAAGTTCTCATTCACCCGCAAACAAACACATTATTACAATGTATCCGCAACCTTCTCGCGAGTTTCACGAAACACCGACACATCATACACGCCGGCTATACCTTCGGTGGAAATGGTTCCTGGATACTGCAAGTACGCAAACTTCTTTTTCTTCCTACTCTATAGTATTCGGCTGGTTTATTTGCATGGGTGGTCGTGTGTCGCGTTGAAAGATATCGTTGGCCAGCATGATGATAACGTAGTTACGAACTGGTCGAAGGTATGTTTATTAACGGGTGGATATCGGCCAATGAACAGACGGTGAGAGAGAGCGAGAGCGAGAGCGAGAGCGAGAGCGAGAGAGAGAGCGAGAGAGAGAGTGAGTGGTTGGTCGGTCTCGTTCGTTTTTAGAAGCGATCGGCGATCGCGATCACGTTGTCACACAGACCGTAGAAGAACGAATTTTGCTCGTCGCAGGATGGAACCTTCAGCCTGGCTGATTTCCTGGATGCGTTCAGCGAACACGAAGTGCAGAGAGTGCTTCGGGCGTACGAGAACAGCGTGACGGTGGACATTCATTGCGCGGGTGTCGGCGATTGGTCGACGGCTAGGCTGTCGAAAGAATCGTGTACCAGGTGGGTGGTCGGCGTTGATTCGGATCGAACGGGGATGGGCTGCGCGGGGATAGTGGGAAGCTGATAGAACCGTGATCCTTGCAGATCTTGCAGAGTTCGAGTAAATCCCGACGATGTTCTTACCGCCGGCGGAGTGCCGGCTATCACCAGTTTCACCAACTACGTCGGACAGTACCTGCTGGCTCAGACTCTGGACCAGCTGATGGAGCCATCCGACGTCGTGGGCAACATCCGATTCAGTCATCCAACTTTGTACGTCTTCCCCGGTGGACAAGGGGACGCCGCCCTTTTCGGCATAAATGGTTTCAACATGTTGGTGGACGGAGGTTTCGCTAGGAAAGCCTGCTTCTGGGACTTCACCAGGCACTTGGATCGCCTCGACGCGGTGCTGCTCACCAGGATAAACAACAGCAACGTCGGCGGCATGTCGAGCGTTCTCCGAAAGAAAAAGGAAATGCACGTCTATCCTCAGATCGGACACTTTTTTTGCAATCTGGTGGTGAGTATCGTTGATGCGACGAGCGCGTCGAGCATAGGAGTAGCGTCGTGAAAAGGTAGGGAAGTCGGAACACGATCGTTGACCGTTTGTTGTCGCGCGAACAGGAGAGGAGACAATCGAATTCACCGGATGGGGACAAGGACGTGGATCCGCTGATCCTGAATCTGACGGACATCGGGCAGGAGGTGGTGGTGAATCTGCGTCATATAAATTTGCGAGCGCATCCGTGCTACAGGGACCCGGACCCGATCAATCTGTATCACAAAGTGGGCCATGGCACCCTGGACATGTACGTGTTGAGCCCGAGCAGAGACAGCCGCGAAGTGAGGGAGTTCCTGGCGAAATGGCACGCCTCGGACTCGAAACTGTTTGCGGGATCTCATCGGAAGGATTCGAACAACCTGATGTTCCCGATTCAGAACATGGTGTCGATATGCGCGCTTCTGGTTTGGCAGCCGGCTAACCCGGAGGACACGATCACGCGAATTCTATTTCCCGGCAGCACCCCGCAGCACAAGATCTTCGAGGGTTTCGAACGGCTGAAGCACTTGGAGTTTCTGAAGCATCCGGTGTGCTCGGCGAAGAGTCTCTCTCCGGCTGCGTCGCTGGCGACCTTGCGAGAGAAACCGTCGAAGCAGAAGCTGAGCCTGATCGAGAAGGAGTCGTCGAAGAAGATGCCTTCGGACGCGAAGAAGGAGAAGAGGGAGCTGGCGGAAGTGAGGGGAGTCGGGGGCTTGAGAGGCGTCGACGAAGCAGCCCCGAAGACCGGAACTCCGATCATAGCCGCGAAGCCGGCCAAGGTCGAGGTGAAGAGCAAAAAGGCCGCGGAGAACAGGGAGACGAAGGAGAGCAGAAAGATCGAGAAGGAGCTGAAGGAAGCGAAGAAAGAGCCGAGGAAGGGGACGGTGGAGAGGCAGCAGCAACCGGACAGGACGGTGGTGGAAAGAGAAAAGGAGAAGGCCGAAGAGAAGCGGGAAGGGGAGGTCGGGACGAAGAAGATCGAGCCGACGAAACCGACGGAGGCGGAGAGAATCGTTCCGCTTCCGAGAGAATCAAAGTCGGCGAAGGCTGCGCTCGAGCCGAGGAAGAAGGAAGGGAAGAGCGGACCGGTGACGAAGACCGGGAAACCGGATGTTGCGAAGTCCAGGCCGATCGAGAAGAAGCCGAAGCAGCCGGTCACGGAGAAGAAGGATGGCGCGAGCGTAAAGTCGTCGCCGACGACGCCGAAGAAGACGGTGAACGGAACAGCGAGCAGAACGGATCTGTCGAAAGCGAAGGGAAAGCCGGCCATCGGACAAAGGCACGTACCGGCGCCCGCGAAAAGCACCAAAGACGCGAACAATCGGAAGGTAGTGGAGCAAAAGAACATCGAGAAGTCTGCGGCGGCGGCTGCGGCGGCCGCGGCGGCCGCAGCGGCTGCAGCTGCAACAGCAACGGCAAAGGAACCGAGAGTGCCGACGGGGAAACCGAAACCGATGGACAGGAAGCCGATCGGTCGTCGCGGCAAGCCGGTCAGTCCGAGCAAGGTACGCGTGGCAGCCGGCAGCCCAGCGAAATCGACGCGCAGCACCCCGACCGCTTCGGTCAAGTCCGACAAGGACGGCGTGGTGGTGGTGGTTCGTCGGGCGAAAGGCGACAAAGGCACCACCGACTCTTCCACGGTCTCGACTCCGTCCGGAATCGAGGCGGAAACTGCCGCGAGGCTGGCCGAGAAGAGTCTGATCGAAAAGTCGGAGGACATTTCGTTGGACTCGATCGAGAGCAAGGTGCTGGCCGACTTGAAGGAGGAACGTGAAGTGGTGGAGGAGATCGAGGCGGTTCTACAGAAGGCGGAACGAATCGAGGAGAGGAGAAAGGAGGGTGATCGTTACGTCGAGGGCGACGACGAGATCACGGCCGAAGCGACCGACAAGAAGGAGGAGGACGTGACGGAGGAGGACGTGACCGCTGAGATCGAGGATGTGCCGAAGAAGGATAGTTTGCCGCGAAAGGGCAGTCAAGAGTTGACCGAGGAGGACGAGTACCTGATCGTTGAGAAAGAAGAAGTTTACACGGAGGATTCGGTGCAAAGCGGCGAGGGTGAACAGAAGCACGTTCTCGACGAGGCCGAGTCCGAGAAGACCAAGATACTGAAAGACCTGGAACTGGTGAAGGAGAAGGGCGCGGAGAAAGAGGAGGAGGACGAGGACGAGGAGGAGGAGGAGGAAGAGGATGAGGAGGAGGAGGAGGAGGAGGAGGAGGAGGATGAGGAGGAGGAAGAGGCGGAGCAGGAGGAGGAGGAGGAGGAGGAGGAAGAGGAGGAGGAGGAGGTCGAGATCGAAGAGAAGGAAAGGGATGAAATAGCGGAGAAGGAAGGGGAAAAGGATAGAAGGTCGCTGGCCGACTTGTTGGAGGAGGAGATGAAGGGTACAATCGCGTCTGCGACGGAAACGGTGCAGAGGGTGGAGGAAAAGGACGATTCCGGGAAGAAGGACAGCGAGGACGCAACCAAAGAACCGTCCAGCTTGAGTCCGGACAAGCTGGATTCGTCCGAGAAGAAAACCACCGACACCGATTTGAAGCTCGAGCAAAAGCTCGACTCTGGACAGATTCCCGAGAAGCTGGAGGAGTCGCAAGAGCGAATCTCGACGTTGGAATCGGGCGCGACGACCACGGCTCCGACTCTTCCGGAAGACGAGCGCATACCGCTCGACGAGATCAAGGAGGACATCGACGAGAAACACGCGATCGAAGAGGTGAAGGAAAAGGACTCGACCGCGAAAATGAGAGGCGCGGAGAGGAAGGAAGCGGCGAGCGAGGTGACGAGCACCGGCCTGGCGGTGGATGCCGTTGCCGCGGCCGCCGCCACCGCCGCCGCCACCGCCGCCGCCACCGCCGCCGCCACCGCCGCCGGAGAGAAACGCGTCGCTGCCCCTCCTGTCACCCCCGCGGCAAAGCCCGACGTGCAGGCATTTGACGTCCGTCAGGCTGCGCCTTGCTTGCAACGCGATATCGTCAAGACCCCGGACGAAGTCGCCGATCTGCCGGTTCACGAGGAGGTCGATCCGAAACTCTACAGAATGGAGGATTTCGAAAAGGACAACAAGGGGGATGAGAAACCGTCACCAGCGGCGCAAGAGGTTAAAGAACCTCCCACTCCACCCGTCAAGGAGCAGAAAGGAGTGTTCAGCTTTTTCGGCAAAGTCGCGGACAAATTCGAGAAAGGTATCGACAAGTTGACGAAAAAATCGAAAAAGGATCAGGAGAGGGACGGTGAGGAGAAATCTTCTTCAAAGTCCAGCTCGCCGAAGGAGGCGAAGGCTCAGGGGAAGACTCTGCTCGAGCAAGTCGACATGGAGAAAATGTTCCCGAAAGTGGGCAAAGCTGGCGAGAAAGCGGAATCGATCGAGGAGCCGGAGCCGGGGCCGAAGGTACCGGGAACCGACGAGAAAACCACCGAGGAACCTACCGTCTCGCTTCCAGAAGCGAAAAAGTCACCGGCCCAAGAGATTCCGGCGAAGCTGGTGTCTGAGCCGAAGGACGACGAAATCCGCGCCGTCGAATCGACGGCCGCGCTCGATGAGCAAAGAGAAAAGGACGACAAGGAGGGTCGAAAGGAGGAGGCCGTTGCCGAGGGCGGCGGCGAGGAAGAAACGGAAGAAGTGAAGGCGCTCCTCGAAGAGGCATCGAAGAAATTCAAAACGGTGAAAGACAGCTTGCGGGATTCGCTGGAGTCGTTGGAAGAGATGGTCGCCGGGCAGGAGCAGGTGGCCGAGTTGGAGCGGCATGTCCCGCCGGTAAAGGACGTTGTTAAGGACACTTTGGAAGGCGTGGCGGAGAAATTGGAAGAAATAAAGCCGCGAATCGAGAGCGCGTCGCCCGATGGCAAAGAACCGGAGAAAGTGAAATTCGATATTCCGAAGGACGAGGAATTCGAAGCGGAGTACGAAGACACGGCGGCGGCGGCGGCGGCGGGTGCTGTGAAGGACGTGAAGGAAGCTGTGAGAGACGTGGGCGAAGTCCTCGCGGGGACGGCCGGCATCAACATCGAGGACAAGCCGAAAGACGTGACGGAGATCGTGAGAAAGGTGGCCGAAGTTTTAAAGGAGGACGATGATTTCCTCTCGGACAAGCTGTTGTACGACGAAGAGAAGGCCGCGCGAGACGCTGCGGCAAAAGAGTCGGCACCGCCGCTGATTCCGACCAAGGTCGGCGTCACCGAAGAGCTTCCTCATCAGGAGGAAATCGCGGAGCTGATCGAAGGAACCGAAGCGGACCGGCAGGCGACGCACAGACCGGCGATGGAGGCGAAACAGCCGGTGCAGGAGGAGCCTTGCGTGAAAGCGACCGTGGAAAGGGAGAAGACGATCGTTGCCGCGGCCGCACGATCCCCGTCCGAGGAAGAGCGCGATGCGAAAGCAATTTGCGAAGAAATGTTAGGGGAGGATATGGTTCTGAAGGGAGAAAGGAAAGTTAGAGCTGCCGACGCGGAAACCGAGAAGCCGGACGTAATGGTGGCTGGGATCGAGGAGGAGTGCCGGAAGGAAGCAGCGAAGACGACGCCGGTGGACGATCATTCGACGCGGATAGAAGAGCCGGTGATAGGTTTCGATCAAAAAGTCTCACCCGCGAAGGCGGAGTTCGTCGTGGTTTCACCCGGCTCCACCCCAACCTCGCCAAAGTTTGCAACCGACAAGATGCACGAGGGCAGTCGGCCGGACAGCAAAGACACCAGCAGCGGCGAATTGCCCGTCGAGATAAAAGCTATAATCGACAAAGTGGATCGGTTGCTGGAGGAAATAATCGAGGAACTGATCACGAAAAAGAAGAAAATAACCATCGAAATAATCGAATACATCACGACGATCAGACGCGTGCCAAGGGAACGCGTAATTTACATGATCGAGCAGATCGTCGTGAAGAAAGGACTGTCGAAGGAAGAGGTGGTTGATAACGCAGGCATCCTGAAGCTCGAAGAATCGATCACTCCTCAGCTGAGGTCGGAGCTCGAGGACTACATCGTTAACGAGTACGTGACCAAAGGGAAACGGATCACCGTGCAAATCGTCGAGGAAATCTCTGTTAAGAAAGTTGTCCCGAAGATGATCGTGATTCGAATCATTGAAGAAATTATCGTGAGGAAATCGATCGATGTGCCCACGGAAGGTTTGTTCGAAGAGGCAACCGAACGGCCGAAGTCGCTGCTAGCGACGGAACAGGAACGGGAGCAGCCGAGCATCGGCCGAGCATCCGTTGCGAAGCGAGAGGAGGAAGAACAGAAGGAGAAGGAGGCGGAGCAGGAGAGGGAGGAGGAGAAGGAAGCGGAAGTGGCCGAACATGGAGCCGTGAAAACGACCTCGGAAAAACGGACAAAGGAGGACGCGGAGGAGAAAGCAGCGGAAGAAGATGGGGGCGAAGAGGAGGACTTGGAAGAAGATGGTTTCGTGAGTATCGCGAGTAGAAAAGCGTCGAAGGGTGCGATCGATGCTCGGGAAAAGACCGCCTCTCCTGACAGAGCGGAGGAAGCGGAACGAGCGATCGAGAAAGGAGACGAGAAAGATGCTGGCGATGATTTCGAAGCCGTCGAGCAGGAGTACAAAGTGCGGGACTTGACGGTTGGTTCGAGGCTGGATAAAGAGAAGGAGGAGGCGAAGGAGAAGGAGAAGGAGGTGGCGATTCCAGAGAAGTCTCACGAAAGCAGAGAAAGAGAGTACGCCGAAGAGGCGGTCGAAGATGCTCCGAGCGACGTTATCGAAGCGGACGAAAAATTTGTTCACGAGACGAAAGAGAAAGCGGTTAAAGTGGAAAGGGCGGAAGGGGTAAGGGAGGCGGTAGAAGCGTCGCGAATCGACGCGGCGAATCTGTCGAAATTGGAGAAAGAGGAATTGAACGTTAAGGACGAAGAGACGAAGATATCGTCGGACACGAGCGTCGACACCGTTGAGAAATACTTGGACGAGGCTAAAGAAAAGACGGACGTGGAAGCTGCTGTCGAGAAGGAAGGTGGTCGAGAGGAGATCGTGGAAAAGCCAACGGGGCAAGAATCTTTTGGGAAAGAAGAAAAGGAAGCGGAAGCGGATGGCGCCGAGACGGCGGTGCCTGTGCGAGAAAGCCCTGTCGCGGAAACCGTGGCGAAGCTGTCAGAGCAGCGGCGAGAAGGAACGGAACCGGAAGGTTTGGACAAAGAGGAGGAACCGGCGGGAGAAGCGAGAGCGGACGAGAAATGGGTGAGAATAGAGGAAAAGGAGGAGGAGGAGAAGGAGAAGGAGAAGGAGAAGACGGCGCCGACGAAAGCAGGGGAAACAAAGTTGGCGGATGCGACGGGAAGGTCGGCCGAACCTAAGCATGAACTGATCGACGGCGTGGAAAGTCGCGGGAAACCGGTCGAATCGGTAGAGAAGAAAGAGACGGAGGAGGAGGAGGAGGAGAAAGCGGCGAGGGATGACGGCGCTTCACCGTCGAGTTCGAAAACGGATGAGTTGGAAGGGGCTGGAAAAGTAGACGACGCGGGATCCGTCCGACGAATGTTGGTGACGGCGAGCAGCGAAGACGGCGGTTATCAGACTGAAATATGTCCGGGCGATGGTGGCGCGCTTCCGAAAACGGTCACTCCCGACGATTCTCTGAAAGACGCGTCCGTAAAGTCGACCCCCGACAAGGATTCCTTGCTTCTCGACAAGGATTCTCTGCATTCGGGGATAAGCAGTCCGGAGAAGGATAGCATTTCCGAGAAGTCGGCAGCGGAAACGAAAGAAGCGGGCAAATCGACGCCCGAAGACAGCCTCGAGAAATCCCCGATGGACACGACGCGCGGTTCCCAAGATCTCGAGGACAGTTTCGAAGGGATGGCAGCGGTCGAGAAAGCGAAGGAAGCGTCTCCGCCGCGACTCGAACGGGAGAACGCAGAGACCGGGAAGGACGAAGGGGAGGCACGGCCTGCGGATGCGATCGTGCCCGCGGCTTCGGAAAAGCCGGCGGATACCAGCGAGAAGCCGACGGAAGAAGAACGGCTCGAATCCGCCGTATCGCCGGATCGAAAGCTCTCCATATCCATCGATGCAAAGTCGCCGGTCTCGATTCGCTCGGAGGACGTGTCACCGGCAGAAACGATCTTTGCCAAATCACCCGTGGACAAGGAGGAGCCATCGACGATCGTATCCGACGCGAAAGATCGCGTTGATTCGGTCGCAGACAGGATCGTCCGCACGGCCGAGCCTCCGCAGCTTCTCGACGAACGACCGACGCTCGATCGAGTTGAACGGCCTGCTCAGGGCGTTGGAAGACTTGCATCTCCGATCGACGGCCACCCAGCTGAAAGGGAATCCGTAGACAAGAAGGCCGAAAAGAGTCCCGAAAAGAGTCCCGAGAGGAGTCCCGAAGAGAGTCCCGAAAAGAGTCCCGAAACGAGGCGGGACGAGCTCCCGGAGAAAGGAGAAGCCGAGGACGAAAGAAGGTTGCAAACCGTTACGGCCGCGACGGCGCCCGCGGCCGCGCCCGCACCCGCACCCGCATCCGCATCCGAGGAGAAATCCGAAAAGAAAGACGCAGCCGAACGTTCGCTTGAAAAATCACGCTCTCCTTCGCCGATCCTTCACGACGCGAAGCCTGCGAGCATCACCGCTGACAAACACATCGACCTGTTGGAGCTCGATCTTTCGAAATCTCCTACCGACGGACCGGAAGGAAAGAAGCCCGCGGCTCTCGGAGAAACGGCTGAACCGGACAGCGAAGGGAAATCGTCGGTCGATACCGGCAAGACCGAACCGCTCGATAAAGATGCACCGCCGACCGACGAACCCGATCCAAAAAAACCGACCGAACGTTTCAGGTCGCCGAGCCTTTCCACAGAGGAGGTAGCCTTCGAGGAAGCGAAATCATCGTTCATCGAGTCGTCATCGCCTGTCGAGACGGCCGATGAAGCAGAACCGCTCGATGAGACACGTTCGAAGAGTCCCACGCCGGACCGGTCGTCCACCGACAAGTCGAGGTCCCCGAGCGCGTCGATCGATGTCGGCAAGCCGAAAGAATTCATCGAAAAGGAACAGCCTTCCGCCGCCGTCCCGGAAGAGGAAAGCCTCGATACCGCGGAGGCAACGCGAATCGCTCGAGCGGCGACCGCGGACCTTTCGCCGGATCGAAAAGAGGAGGAGACACCGGTCGAATCGTTCGCAGCCGAAGATAAGCCGATGTTCTCAAAAGAAGCTCACCAACCGAAAGACACTCCGACCGTTCGACTCGATCAGCCGAAATTCGACGAGCCGGAGAAATCCTCGGAAAAGATAGACGGAAAAATTGATCGGTCGCAATCTTCTGTTACATCGGCGGCGACAAACGCACAAGCGGATATTCCGAAGGAATCGGCTGGCGCACCCAGTCACCTGGAAAAAGGCGAAACAGCGACCGTGACGGAAAAGATCGCGGAACGAGCCATCGACCAACCGGAAGACAGCGAACCGTCACTAGTGCGATCGAAATCATCCAGCATCGTTGCTCCAACACCCGATTCGAAAGAAGTCGACGAAAAGCTAGTCGAAAAATCCGCATCGTCCGGTGTAACGAGTGCCACCGGTGAGCTTCCGGAAAAAGTGGATAGCTCAAAATCGCCGAGCATCACTGACTTGAGATACGCGGAGGAAAAGGGAATCGATAAACCAAGATCGCCGAGTGTAACGAGCGTCCCTGGGCAGTCGGCAGAAAAGGTCGATGGCTCAAAGTCGCCGAGCATCACGGAGGACAAGCCCGACTTAAGAGATGTGGAGGAAAAAGGAATCGATAAATCGAGATCGCCGAGTGTAACGAGCACCCTAGACGAGTCGAAAGGAAAGATTGATGGCTCAAAATCGCCGAGCATCACGGACGAAAAGCCCGACTTGAAGGAACTCGACATGAAAGTAGTCGACAAATCAAGATCTCCGAGTGTAACGAGCACTCTTGGCGAATCGAAAGAAAAGATTGATGGCTCAAAATCGCCGAGCATCACCGACGAAAAGCCCGACTTGAAGGAAGTCGAAACAAAAGTTGTCGACAAATCGAGATCGCCGAGCGTCACGGGCACCCCTGGCGAGTCAAAAGAAAAGAGTGATGGCTCAAAATCGCCGAGCATCACGGACGAAAAGACCGACTTGAAAGAACTCGACATGAAAATAGTCGACAAATCAAGATCTTCGAGTGTAACGAGCATCATTGGCGAATCGAAAGAAAAGATCGATGGCTCAAAATCGCCGAGCATCACCGACGAAAAGCCCGACTTGAAGGAACTTGACATGAAAATAGTTGACAAATCGAGATCTCCGAGTGTAACGAGCATCATTGGCGAATCGAAAGAAAAGATCGATGGCTCAAAATCGCCGAGCATCACCGACGAAAAGCCCGACTTGAAGGAACTTGACATGAAAATAGTCGACAAATCGAGATCTCCGAGTGTAACGAGCATCATTGGCGAATCGAAAGAAAAGATCGATGGCTCAAAATCGCCGAGCATCACCGACGAAAAGCCCGACTTGAAGGAACTTGACATGAAAATAGTCGACAAATCAAGATCTTCGAGTGTAACGAGCATCATTGGCGAATCGAAAGAAAAGATCGATGGCTCAAAATCGCCGAGCATCACCGACGAAAAGCCCGACTTGAAGGAACTCGATGTAAAAGTTATCGACAAATCAAGATCTCCGAGTGTAACGAGCATCATTGGCGAATCGAAAGAAAAGATCGATGGCTCAAAATCGCCGAGCATCACCGACGAAAAGCCCGACTTGAAGGAACTTGACATGAAAATAGTCGACAAATCAAGATCTCCGAGTGTAACGAGCATCATTGGCGAATCGAAAGAAAAGATAGATGGCTCAAAATCGCCGAGCATCACGGACGAAAAGCCCGCCCTGGAGGAACTGGATGCAAAACTTGTCGACAAATCGAGATCGCCCAGTGTAACGAGCACCCTAGACGAGTCGAAAGGAAAGACTGATGGCTCAAAATCACCAAGCATCGCGGAGGACAAGCCCGATATGAAGGAAGTCGACACAAAAGTTGACGACAAATCGAGATCGCCCAGTGTAACGAGCACCCTTGGCGAATCGAAAGAAAAGATTGATAGCTCAAAATCGCCGAGCATCACGGACGAAAAGCCCGACTTGAAGGAAGTCGATATAAAAGTTGTCGACAAATCAAGATCTCCGAGTGTAACGAGCACCATTGGCGAATCGAAACAACAGATAGATGGCTCAAAATCGCCGAGCATCACGGACGAAAAGCCCGACTTGAAGGAACTCGATGTAAAAGTTGTCGACAAATCAAGATCTCCGAGTGTAACGAGCGCCATTGGCGAATCGAAAGAAAAGATAGATGGCTCAAAATCGCCGAGCATCGAGGACGAAAAGACCGACTTGAAGGAACCGGACGCAAAACTTGTCGACAAATCGAGATCGCCCAGTGTAACGAGCACCCTAGACGAGTCGAAAGGAAAGACTGATGGCTCAAAATCACCGAGCATCGCGGAGGACAAGCCCGATATGAAGGAAGTCGATACAAAAGTTGCCGACAAATCGAGATCTCCAAGTGTAACGGGCACTCTTGGCGAATCGAAAGAACAGATAGGTGGCTCAAAATCGCCGAGCATCACGGACGAAAAGCCCGACTTGACGGAACTCGATGTAAAAGTTGTCGACAAATCAAGATCTCCGAGTGTAACGAGCACCATTGGAGAATCGAAAGAACAGACAGATGGCTCAAAATCGCCGAGCATCACGGACGAAAAGACCGACTTGAAGGAACTCGATGTAAAAGTTGTCGACAAATCTAGATCTCCGAGTGCAACGAGCACCTTCAACGAGTCAAAAGAAAAGATAGATGGCTCAAAATCGCCGAGCATCGAGGACGAAAAGCCCGACTTGCAGGAACTGGACGCAAAAGTTGTCGACAAATCGAGATCGCCCAGTGTAACGAGCACCCTTGGCGAGTCGAAAGAAAAGATTGATGGCTCAAAATCTCCGAGCATCACGGACGAGAAGCCCGACTTGAAGGAACTCGATACAAAAGTTGACGACAAATCGAGATCGCCCAGTGTAACGAGCACCCTTGGCGAGTCGAAAGAAAAAACTGAGGGCTCAAAATCGCCGAGCATCACGGACGAAAAGCCCGACTTGAAGGAACTCGATACAAAAGTTGACGACAAATCGAGATCTCCGAGTGCAACGAGCACTTTCGACGAGTCAAAAGAAAAGACTGACGGCTCAAAATCGCCGAGCATCACGGACGAAAAGCCCGACTTGAAGGAACTCGATACAAAAGTTGACGACAAATCGAGATCGCCCAGTGTAACGAGCACCCTTGGCGAGTCGAAAGAAAAAACGGGGGGCTCAAAATCGCCGAGCATCACGGACGAAAAGCCCGACTTGAAGGAACTCGATACAAAAGTTGACGACAAATCGAGATCTCCGAGTGCAACGAGCACTTTCGACGAGTCAAAAGAAAAGACTGACGGCTCAAAATCGCCGAGCATCACGGACGAAAAGCCCGACTTGAAGGAACTCGATGTAAAAGTTGTCGACAAATCAAGATCTCCGAGTGTAACGAGCACCATTGGCGAATCGAAAGAAAAGATAGATGGCTCAAAATCGCCGAGCACCACAGACGAAAAGCCCGACTTGAAGGAACTCGATGTAAAAGTTATCGACAAATCAAGATCTCCGAGTGTAACGAGCACTCTTGGCGAATCAAAAGAACAGATAGATGGCTCAAAATCGCCGAGCATCACGGACGAAAAGCCCGACTTGACGGAACTCGATGTAAAAGTTGTCGACAAATCAAGATCTCCGAGTGTAACGAGCACCATTGGAGAATCGAAAGAACAGACAGATGGCTCAAAATCGCCGAGCATCACGGACGAAAAGACCGACTTGAAGGAACTCGATGTAAAAGTTGTCGACAAATCTAGATCTCCGAGTGCAACGAGCACCTTCAACGAGTCAAAAGAAAAGATAGATGGCTCAAAATCGCCGAGCATCGAGGACGAAAAGCCCGACTTGCAGGAACTGGACGCAAAAGTTGTCGACAAATCGAGATCGCCCAGTGTAACGAGCACCCTTGGCGAGTCGAAAGAAAAGATTGATGGCTCAAAATCTCCGAGCATCACGGACGAGAAGCCCGACTTGAAGGAACTCGATACAAAAGTTGACGACAAATCGAGATCGCCCAGTGTAACGAGCACCCTTGGCGAGTCGAAAGAAAAAACTGAGGGCTCAAAATCGCCGAGCATCACGGACGAAAAGCCCGACTTGAAGGAACTCGATACAAAAGTTGACGACAAATCGAGATCTCCGAGTGCAACGAGCACTTTCGACGAGTCAAAAGAAAAGACTGGCGGCTCAAAATCGCCGAGCATCACGGACGAAAAGCCCGACTTGAAGGAACTCGATGTAAAAGTTGTCGACAAATCAAGATCTCCGAGTGTAACGAGCACCATTGGCGAATCGAAAGAAAAGATAGATGGCTCAAAATCGCCGAGCACCACAGACGAAAAGCCCGACTTGAAGGAACTCGATGTAAAAGTTATCGACAAATCAAGATCTCCGAGTGTAACGAGCACTCTTGGCGAATCAAAAGAACAGATAGATGGCTCAAAATCGCCGAGCATCACGGACGAAAAGCCCGACTTGCAGGAACTGGACGCAAAAGTTGTCGACAAATCGAGATCGCCCAGTGTAACGAGCACCATTGGCGAGTCGAAAGAAAAGATTGATGGCTCAAAATCTCCGAGCATCACGGACGAGAAGCCCGACTTGAAGGAACTCGATACAAAAGTTGACGACAAATCGAGATCGCCTAGTGTAACGAGCACCCTTGGCGAGTCGAAAGAAAAGACTGAGGGCTCAAAATCGCCGAGCATCACGGACGAAAAGCCCGACTTGAAGGAACTCGATGGAAAAGTTATCGACAAATCAAGATCTCCGAGTGTAACGAGCACTCTTGGCGAATCAAAAGAACAGATAGATGGCTCAAAATCGCCGAGCATCACGGACGAAAAGCCCGACTTGCAGGAACTGGACGCAAAAGTTGTCGACAAATCGAGATCGCCCAGTGTAACGAGCACCATTGGCGAGTCGAAAGAAAAGATTGATGGCTCAAAATCTCCGAGCATCACGGACGAGAAGCCCGACTTGAAGGAACTCGATACAAAAGTTGACGACAAATCGAGATCGCCTAGTGTAACGAGCACCCTTGGCGAGTCGAAAGAAAAGACTGAGGGCTCAAAATCGCCGAGCATCACGGACGAAAAGCCCGACTTGAAGGAACTCGATGGAAAAGTTATCGACAAATCAAGATCTCCGAGTGTAACGAGCACTCTTGGCGAATCAAAAGAACAGATAGATGGCTCAAAATCGCCGAGCATCACGAACGAAAAGCCCGACTTGAAGGAACTCGATACAAAAGTTGACGACAAATCGAGATCGCCCAGTGTAACGAGCACCCTAGACGAGTCGAAGGAAAAGATTGATGGCTCAAAATCTCCGAGTATCACAGACGAAAAGTCCGACTTGAAGGAACTCGATGTACAAGTTGTCGACAAATCAAGATCTCCGAGTGTAGCGAGCACCGTTGGCGAATCGAAAGAAAAGATAGATGGCTCAAAATCGCCGAGCATCATGGACGAAAAGCCCGACTTGAAGGAAGTCGATACAAAACTTGACGACAAATCGAGATCGCCCAGTGTAACGAGCACCCTTGGCGAATCGAAAGAAAAGACTGAGGGCTCAAAATCGCCGAGCATCACGGACGAAAAGCCCGACTTGAAGGAACTCGATGGAAAAGTTATCGACAAATCAAGATCTCCGAGTGTAACGAGCACTCTTGGCGAATCAAAAGAACAGATAGATGGCTCAAAATCGCCGAGCATCACGGACGAAAAGCCCGACTTGCAGGAACTGGACGCAAAAGTTGTCGACAAATCGAGATCGCCCAGTGTAACGAGCACCATTGGCGAGTCGAAAGAAAAGATTGATGGCTCAAAATCTCCGAGCATCACGGACGAGAAGCCCGACTTGAAGGAACTCGATACAAAAGTTGACGACAAATCGAGATCGCCTAGTGTAACGAGCACCCTTGGCGAGTCGAAAGAAAAGACTGAGGGCTCAAAATCGCCGAGCATCACGGACGAAAAGCCCGACTTGAAGGAACTCGATGGAAAAGTTATCGACAAATCAAGATCTCCGAGTGTAACGAGCACTCTTGGCGAATCAAAAGAACAGATAGATGGCTCAAAATCGCCGAGCATCACGGACGAAAAGCCCGACTTGCAGGAACTGGACGCAAAAGTTGTCGACAAATCGAGATCGCCCAGTGTAACGAGCACCATTGGCGAGTCGAAAGAAAAGATTGATGGCTCAAAATCTCCGAGCATCACGGACGAGAAGCCCGACTTGAAGGAACTCGATACAAAAGTTGACGACAAATCGAGATCGCCTAGTGTAACGAGCACCCTTGGCGAGTCGAAAGAAAAGACTGAGGGCTCAAAATCGCCGAGCATCACGGACGAAAAGCCCGACTTGAAGGAACTCGATGGAAAAGTTATCGACAAATCAAGATCTCCGAGTGTAACGAGCACTCTTGGCGAATCAAAAGAACAGATAGATGGCTCAAAATCGCCGAGCATCACGAACGAAAAGCCCGACTTGAAGGAACTCGATACAAAAGTTGACGACAAATCGAGATCGCCCAGTGTAACGAGCACCCTAGACGAGTCGAAGGAAAAGATTGATGGCTCAAAATCTCCGAGTATCACAGACGAAAAGTCCGACTTGAAGGAACTCGATGTACAAGTTGTCGACAAATCAAGATCTCCGAGTGTAGCGAGCACCGTTGGCGAATCGAAAGAAAAGATAGATGGCTCAAAATCGCCGAGCATCATGGACGAAAAGCCCGACTTGAAGGAAGTCGATACAAAACTTGACGACAAATCGAGATCGCCCAGTGTAACGAGCACCCTTGGCGAATCGAAAGAAAAGACTGAGGGCTCAAAATCGCCGAGCATCACGGACGAAAAGCCCGACTTGAAGGAACTGGACGCAAAAGTTGTCGACAAATCGAGATCTCCGAGTGCAACGAGCACTTTCGACGAGTCAAAAGAAAAGATTGATGACTCAAAATCGCCGAGCATCACGGACGAAAAGCCCGACTTGAAGGAAGTCGATACAAAACTTGACGACAAATCGAGATCTCCGAGTGTAACGAGCACTCTTGGCGAAACGAAAGAACGGATAGATGGCTCAAAATCGCCGAGCATCACGGACGAAAAGCCCGACTTGAAGGAACTGGACGCAAAAGTTGTCGACAAATCGAGATCTCCGAGTGCAACGAGCACTTTCGACGAGTCAAAAGAAAAGACTGACGGCTCAAAATCGCCCAGCATCACGGACGAAAAGCCCGACTTGAAGGAACTCGATACAAAAGTTGACGACAAATCGAGATCTCCGAGTGTAACGAGCACTCTTGGCGAGTCGACAGAACAGATAGATGGCTCAAAATCGCCCAGCAACACGGACGAAAAGCCCGACTTGAAGGAACTCGATACAAAAGTTGACGACAAATCGAGATCGCCCAGTGTAACGAGCACCCTTGGCGAGTCGAAAGAAAAGACTGAGGGCTCAAAATCGCCGAGCATCACGGACGAAAAGCCCGACTTGAAGGAACTCGATACAAAAGTTGACGACAAATCGAGATCTCCGAGTGCAACGAGCACTTTCGACGAGTCGAAAGAAAAGACTGACGGATCAAAATCGCCCAGCATCACGGACGAAAAGACCGACTTGAAGGAACTCGATGTAAAAGTTGTCGACAAATCGAGATCTCCGAGTGTAACGAGCACCATTGGAGAATCGAAAGAACAGACAGATGGCTCAAAATCGCCGAGCATCACGGACGAAAAGCCCGACTTGAAGGAAGTCGATACAAAAGTTGACGACAAATCGAGATCGCCGAGCGTAACGGGCCCCCCTGGCGAGTCAAAAGAAAAGAGTGATGGCTCAAAATCGCCAAGCATAGCGGATGAGAAGCCCGACTCGAAAGAAATCGGTGCAACAGTTCTCGATAAGTCGAGATCGCCGAGCGTAACGGGCACCCTTGGCGAGTCGAAAGAAAAGATTGATGGCTCAAAATCGCCAAGTATCGAGGACCGAAAGACCGACTTGAAAGATGTGGATGAAAAGGATACCGTTAAATCGAGATCACCGAGTGTAACAAGTACGCTAGGCGAACCGAAAGAAAAGACTGATGGCTCAAAATCGTCGAGCATCACGGTGGAAATGGCCGACTCGAAGGAAGTCGATGCAAAAGTAGTCGACAGATCGAGATCGCCCAGTGTAGCGAGCACCGTTGGCGAGCCGAAAGAAAAGATTGATGGCTCGAAATCGCCGAGCATAGTGGACGAAAAGGCCGACTCGACGGAAGTCGATGCAAAAGTAGTCGACAAGTCGAGATCACCGAGTGTAACGAGCAGCTTAGGCGAGTCGAAAGAGAATGTCGATGGCTCGAAGTCGCCGAGCATCGCGGCCGATAAGCCGGAGCTGAAAGATGTGGATGAACAGATGATTGAGAAATCCAGATCGGCGAGTGTGGCGAGCGTTCCTCAGCCGGTGACAGGTACGGTGACGGTGGACCGTTCAAAGTCGCCGAGCATCGGAAGCGACGACGAAGCTAAGAAGACGAGGGAGGCGGACGTGTTGGTAGCCGAGAAATCGAGATCGGCCAGTGTGGCGAGCGTGCCCGGAGAACTTGCGGAAATCATCGATGCCCCCTCAGAGTCCGAATCGAGGGACGCGGATGGTCGAGCAACCGATAAATCTGCGTCAGGAGGAGAAGAGAAGTTCGATGACCAGCGGATCGACGAGTCCCGATCAGCCGGCGTAACGAGCACCGCAGGAGAATGCAAGGTATCCGATCATGCAAAGTGCTCCGACATGGACGGGGAAAAAGCCGACTCGAAAGAGTCTGCGAAAGAATCCATCGCCACAACGAAATCAACCAGCGAATCAGCCGTTATCGAAAAACCTGCGGTCGAACCATCCCCGACGTCACCGATTCTCGAAATCAGCGATAAATCCAGATCGGCCAGCTTGTCGAGCGACGCGGCGGCAGAAACGAAAGATCGAATGGAGTCGAAAGAGTGCGGAAGAGCCGCCGCCGCCGCCGCCGTTTCGAAAGAAAGTTTGGCGGAGACGGCGGACAAGCCGAGGTCAGGCAGCGTGACGAGCAGCGTTTCGAGCGAACTCAAGGAAGCGACCGATCGTTCCAAGTCCCCGAGCGTTGCCAGTGAGAAACTGGACGAGAAAGACATCGATGAGAAGTCCCTGGGCAAGTCCAGATCAGGCAGCGTGGCGAGTGTTCTCGGTGAATCGCAGCAGCCGCTAGACCATTCGAAATCACCGACCGTGTCTCCTGAAAGGCCCGAGTCGAAAGAGTTCGACGAAGGAGGAGCGGATGGGTCTGAATCGAGCAGCGTGACGCGCGTCGGTGGCGAAGAGGCGAGAAAAGCGGCGGCCGATAAACGCGGGTCAGCCGGTGTGCTGAGCGTGGCGAGCGAATCGAAGGGGCCGGAACGTGCGGACGGTTCGAAATCCCCGAGCGTACCCGTTTCCACCTCCGCCGACGACGATGACGGCGACGCTAAATCCTCGTCGAAGTCGGACCCGGATCGAATCGAAGGCGCTGGCGAAGATGCGAGATCGTCGAAGGTCGGTTCGCCGGCGAGCGAGTTTGGCGGTAAAAGTCCGAAAGACGGGTCTCGGTCTCACAGTTTGCACGACAGCGGCGACAAGACTCCGGCGAGCAGGTCGAGAGCAGCGAGCGTGATCGAGGGCGAGCAAGATGACGCGAGCGAGACGTCGCAGCGGCCGGGAGACGGGCGGGAGGATCGCTCGATGAAAATCGGTGTCGCGAGTACGAAAGCCATCGAGGAACAGTTGGGGAAAAGATTCGATGAGATGATGGAGGCGGGTCGTGGAGAAGCGGGTGCAGAGAAGAAGGTGGCGGCGGCGGCGGCGGCGGCGGGCGTCCGGCAGCCGGAGGATGAGCCGGAGGAAGATATCGTGAGGGTGACGGCGGAGAAGAAAGCCGATATCGAGAAGCACATTATGAACGAATACGTGAACAAGAAGAGGAAAATTACGCGTCTGGTGATAGAGAAGATGGTGATGACTTATTTGGTGCCGGAATTCGTAGTGATCGATATCATAGAGGCGGTGATCGCGAGGGAGAAGATACGCAGAGATTCGATCGTAGAGGGTGCCGAGGAGGACGCGACCGAGTCAGGGAAACAGACGGCGGATCTCGAGGAATACATGACGGAGGAGTTTGTCGAGAAAAAGAGAAAGATCACGTCGAACGTTCTCGACGAAGTGTGCGCGGCGAAACGGGTGTCGCGGCTTCTCCTCGAGAGCGTCGTCGAACGGATGCTCGCGAAGAGAGGCGAAACGTTCGAGGGAAGCTGGATGATCGAGAGGGAGGGAAGAAGATCGGAATGTCTCGAGGATGCGGCGGTGGCGGACGGGAAAAGCGACCGGGCCGACTCGCGGAGTCCTAGCTTGTGCTCGGAACCGATGATCGCTTCCGACAAATCCACTCAAGACAGTCCCGTTCGTTCGGAGCCGCACATCGACGAAGAAATTTCGATTTCGGAGGAGAAGCGGTCGGAAGTGGAGAAACTGTTGGAATACGAATACATGACGAGAGGAATAAAGATCACGGAAGAGATCCTCGAAGAGATAAGCGTGCGCACCTCTCTGCCTGCGTACATCATCTTGGAGATAATCGAGGAGCTGATGTTGAAGAGAAATGTCGTGCGAGAGTCCGTGCTTGTCGGAGATATCTTCTATCGCGAGGAGGAGGAAGAGGAGGCCGAGCGCGAGGAGAAGGACGAGTACCGTTACGATAAATCAGCGGAACGAGTTCGATACGAGCTGCCGCGCGACGCGGAGACCGCGAAATCCTCTTACGATTACAAATCGTCCGGGTACCCCGGAGACCGCGAACGGGAGAGACAGGGGCTGGAAGCGGCAGGGATCTCCGACTACCCGGTTTCCACTTTCGAGAGTCAATTCCACAAGGCGTTCGTGGGCGGGATGACGGAAATTCGCACGACTCACATCACGACGCTGTCGGGCAAATCGACGCCGGATTTGACGCGCGACGGAACACCGGACTCATCCTCCGAGGCGACGGGTGGTTCCGTGGTCGACCGGCTGGAAGACAAGCCCGCGAAACCGACTTCGGAGATGGGCGGCGACCCACCGAAACCCACCCACCTTGTCACCGTATTGAAGGACAGCAAGATCGGCGAGCCCGCGGTTTTTTCGACGGAATCCGACGGCGATCGCCGAACGAGCGCAAGCAAGGCAGCAGCGGTGGAACGACGAGACGAGGAAGGAGAAGAAGAGCCGGCGGCGATTTCGGGAACTGGGAAGAAACAACGAGTCACGGAGGCGGAGGCGGCGACGGAGACGGAGACGGAGACGGAGACGGAGACGATTCGTAAGATCGTGAAACGAGAAATCGTGGAGCAGGAGGAGCCGGTGGTGATCACGAAGGTGATCAAGCGCGAAATCATCGTGCCCGAGGACGAGGAGATCGGTGGTCGGGATGCGAAGGATTTCGAGAGGCTGACGCGATACGTGACGGAGGAAAAGGGTTCGGAGATGATGGAGACGGTGACGACGAAGACGAAGAAGATCGTGATTACCGAGGAGGAATCGGTGGCGGAGGGACAAGCGAGTTCGTCGGCCAGCGAAGGAGATGCATCGTCGTCGGAGGTGAGAAGAGTGGTGACGACGATCACCGCGGTGACCGGGGCCGACGGAACGATCACCGCGAAGCAGGATGTCAGCGAGGGAAAGAGAAGCGAACGAGATTCGGCGGCGAGGGAGAAGCGGTCGGTGGAGGAATCGGATCCTCAGCATCATCATCTGCAGCAGCAGTCGGTGATTCACTCGCACGCGTCCGGAAGGTCGACGCCCGTGGCCGACAGGAGATCGGAGGGGGGACGGTCGTTGACAGGAACCCCGGAAGGGTTTAGATCCGGCGAAGTGATTCGAACGATCATCACCACGACGAAAACGATGTCGGACGACGGGGAGATCGTGACGACGACCCGCGAAGTGACGGAGACGACGAACGAGAAGGGCGAGACGGTGATTTTGGCGGAAAAGATGGACGTGAAGGTGGATGAATACGTGACTGGCAAGGTGGCCGGCGGTGAATCGACCGAGGGGGCTGGGACGCGAATCGGCAAGGACGACGATTCGTCGCCCGGATTTTCCGCGGCTGCGATGAGCAGCAGCTTCTACGGCGAGTTGCCAGCCGTCCCGCCTCAAATCGGTGCGATCAAGACATTCCAGGAGGCCGTGGACAGGACCGCTGATCCGATCTCCTCCTCCGAACACGATCGCGCGCTCGGCAGACTCACCGTGGAGAAAGAGTACGCCGGTGGTTACGAGGAGAAGCACGACGTGAAACGGTACATCGACGAGGCTGATCTCGATTTCGAGAAAGCCCTGATGGACGGAAAAGAAATGTCCGAGTCCAGAGGCGTATCGGCGAGATTCGCGAACGGCGACAGAGCGGTTCGCGGCGCGGAAGCGACGGCCGGCGACGCCGGTGCCGGTGCAGGTGCCGCTGCCGCTGCCGGTGCCGGTGCCGGCCCGACAGCCGACTCGAAGAAGGATCCCCTGGACGGCTGGGGATCTCCTTTGGGTCTTCCGTCTCCGAAACCACCGGCAAAGTTTAATCTAAAGAGCGGAGCGAGTTGGACCGCGGCGAGCTCGGACAGCGGAACGTCGAGCTTCGACGCCGTAGCCGAATGGGGTGAACCCCTCAGGCTGCCTTCTCCCGCTCCGGTCGCCAACGAAATATCGAACAAGGCCAGTCCAGCGACGCCGAAGAAAGAAAAGAAGCAAGCGAGGAAGCTTCTCACCGAAAATCTCAAGAACAAAAAGCGGTCGGAGAGCCCGGCCAAGAACGAGAAGAAGATGAAAGATTCGAAGAACAAGGTTCAACCGGTGTACGTTGACTTGACGTACGTGCCTCACCATGGAAACTCGTACTACGCCTCGCTGGAATTCTTTAAGAGGGTCCGCGCGAGATACTACGTGTTCAGCGGTACCGAGCCCAGCCGAGAAGTCTACGATGCCTTGCTGGAAGCTAAGAAGACTTGGGAGGACAAGGATCTCGGTAAGTTTTCGACCGGTTCATCGTTTTCGTTGCCTCTCGCGTTGCGTCGCGTATCTCCTTTCACCAAAACTCAACGCGTCTCTTCGTTTGTTTAGAGGTAACAATGATACCGACTTACGATACGGACACTCTCGGTTACTGGGTAGCCGACAACGAGGAGGCCCTCGCTGCGAATCGCATCGACCTTTCGCCGTCGGCATCTCGATGCACCATCAACCTCCAAGATCACGAAACCAGCTGCAGTGCCTACAGACTCGAATTCTAGGGATTGGCAGCCTGCTCAGCCGTAATAGTCGAGTTCTGAGCGGTGTCCAGAATATACTCGCCATCGCTTCGTTTCTGGGCTCGTTTCCATGAAGAATCGACTCTCGCAACTTACCGTCCTCTTTAGCGCCTCCTCGAACCTTCCAATATCCTAGCGGTACAAGTTACTTTCGCGATCCATTTCGATCGCGACGCCGAGTTGCCGAGTTTCCGAGTTGCCGAGTTGCCGAGTTGCCGAGTTGCCGAGTTGCCGAGTTTCCGAGTTTCCGAGTTTCCGAGTTTCCGAGTTTCCAAGTTTCCTCGGCTGCCCGAGGGAACGCCAAACAGCCCACCGTTTCCACTAGTTCCAACACGGTACGTTCAACCGAGACCGATTTCTCTGTCCACGGTTACTCCAATTTATCGTTATGCTTCCCCTTCCCCGAACCGCGTTCACCTTCTCCCTTCGCTCCTGCTGCACCGCAGGGAACCAGGAACGCGCGGGGAACAAGATCGTATTCTGCTTTCCGTCCGGGACACTGTTTTCTCACCTCTATCGTTCGGTCAAAGAATCCTTTCAACGGGGATTTCAGGCTGTCGCCGCGTTCATGTTTTCGCCCAGCGATCACAAAGGTGCCGGAACCATTGGAACGGTGGAAGCGTCAGCCGCTTCGTCGCGCGAGGCGAACGGTCGATCGAAGGAAAGAGTGAACGGCGGAAAGACGGGAAAACGATGTGAAAATGCAAGCCAGCGAGTTTCATTGAAAGAAGACTGAACGAACGGAGAAAGAAGAAAGGGTTCCCATGGCACGCGCAACTCACGCAACCGACCAACCAAGACCCCTGACGCAACGCTTTTCTTCCACTTTGACACAGGTGCCGCGCCTAATACATATATTTGCTGTGCAATCACGTTCGATCTGTCGAACCGTCGGAAAAGAGTCGAGGAGAATCGAAGCGTACAAGAGATTCAGAGAACCAGAGAACCAGAGAACCAGAGAACCAGAGTCCCAGAGAACCAGAGAACCAGATGCAGACGAGACGCAACGAGCAACGTGCGCGACAAGAAGACCAAGAGGGAAAAGGAAAGAAGATGACGACCGGGCCGGACGCGAAAACGAATCGTTCGTGCGTGGAACAGTTTCATGAACGAAGAAATCTTCCCTCGAGCTTGACCAATCCAACTCGCATCGTCAACGATTAGATTCGCTGTTGCGAACAAGACTCAACCGTTCCCCCGTAAATGTGTCTATTCGCGCATAGATGAATAAATGACTGTACGTATACAACGGATAATACATACTAGGTAGGAAGTATCTGTGTCGTATTTCCACATCGTAGGGAATAGAGATACGCGGCGATCGGTAGTTTCAGGAGGCGTCCAAGATTCTTGGTACACGCGTTTCACCCGAAAATTGTTCGCGTCGGAGCGGAGAAGCGATCCGAAATCCGAGTCGACTTTGATAAGGGGCTGAAATGTGATTCCGCTGATCGACGAGACTGCAAGAGAAATCAAAGTGCCGAAAGAGAAATCGAGACGAACGTTGATTCGTGCAACATCAGTACAGTGGGCAAAGACTGCGTTCGATGATGGTCGAGGATCGAGATTCTCTGTTTCGATTTTACCCGCTTGTCGAAGCGATACACACAATCACACACACACACACACACACACGCGCGCGCGCGCGCGCGCGCATTTCTGTTCCAGGCAACAAGCGAAACTTGTTTTACCTCCCGGATAGAGGGAACCGTGAGTTTTCGGCGTGCACCATCTTTCAATCGACTCGCCGTTTTGCGTGACACATTCTTCCGATCGGCCAATACTTTTCTGTATCGGGTCTCACGAAACGCGATGGCTCTGATATTTCATGCTGAAAGTTATTCCAACGATATCTCGACCGGACGCTGTTATCGAACGCGAGGCTATCTTGCCGAAGCACGCATCGTTGCAACGGATCCCTCGGAACTACATGAAAATCGATTCAGTTTTTTTGTACTTACGCGACTCTCCGATAGACGAGACGAGACGAGACGAGATTTCTTCAAGATTGACCAGACGGCGACGTCGCGATGGTGGCAGCGGTTACGATAACCATCAGGATGAGAAGGAGGAGGAGGAGGAGGAGGAGGAGGAGGAGGAGGAGGAGGAGGAGGAGGAGGAAGAGAAGGACGACGACGACGATGATGACGAGGTCGACGATGATCGGTAGCAGCCACGAGGACTGCAAAGCCAGGGGCCGTAGCTATGATGACGGTGACGAGGATGAAGATTATAAATAGGATGGGAATGACTGGCGGTGGAGGTGGGCGGTTCGTGAAGACCATTCGTGCGAACCTTATACTGAAAGTAACTACATTTTTAAGATTTCGATCGATCTGTACGCGAGTGAAACGCGCAGGAATGTCTATGTATCGAGTGTAGGTTTATTAGGTTATACCGATGTACGCTCGGCTGTTATAGTACGTCGTAATACTATTCTCGAAAGATATGCGAGTGTCGTAGCGAATGTATTGCTTTGCGCGTACCAACGGACTCGGAATGTTCTTTGATGCTAATAACCGATGTTGCTGAAACGACTGCTGTGGTTGGGTTATTACTATTATTATTATTATTAATAATGTCACTACGAGCACTATTATCATCGTTATTTATTGTTAGTATTGTCATCGGTATCGCGACCGCTGCTGTTAACACTGTCACCGATATTCTTGTTATCGTGGTCGCGATCGTCAACGTCATCATCGTCGCCGACGTCGGTATCCGCATCGATCGCTATTCCGAAGGATACATAACGTTCTTTTGCAAAGGGTAATGACGATAAGACATGTACCTATGTATTTATGTATTATTTATTGACAAGTAATAACGACCAGCTATTTAGGTAGGATGTTAAAATTATGAAATTGAATTTAACCGAAATAAAAGATACGAATAAATAAATAAAGTTATAGTCAACCGGTGAAACGTCACGACACGGATCGAGCATCCAGGCCGACGCGGAGAAGAACGAATTTAAATTAAAAGAAAAAGAGTATAAAACTTAAGAACGAGCTTTCATTGAATACACCTTAGGAGAAGTATGAAGGTGAGAAGAAATAAAGAAAAGAAAAATATATATATAAAAATTACGAACAAATACAAACACATACACGTACGTACACACACACACACGCGCGCGTACACACGTGCGCGCGCGCGCGCGCGCGCAGCAGCAGTAGCGAAGAAGCGTGCGCGCACGTATGCGGGCAGAACAGACGGAGGACAGGCAGTCATAGAAAAATATATAATATACGCGAATGCAAGGGCAAAGAAAGTGGGAAGAAGGGTGAACGTTGCGAAAGACAGAGCGAAAAGAGAAGATTGTGAAACGTGAGCCGCAATACCTGCACGAACCCCTGAACCGCGGTGCTTAAAGGGTGTGAGGACGGTGAATACGTTACTGCATTTGAAAATAAGGAAAGTTCCAGCGAAGGAAGTGTCCGAGCGAACGCGATGCCGACGGTAAGCGTGATTAACATTCGTGTTCGAAAGAGATGGTAGTCGAACGAGAGGAAGTACGTGAACCTCGTACGAATGTTTCGGGTACGACAAGATTCTAGTCAAAAAAACCTCGTTTCCTAACGTTAAAGTCATCTAGTCATTCGCAGTCGGTCTTCTTTGCCGCAACGATGTGTCGCAAGCGTACAGCGACTGCAGTTTTTCACTATATTATTATATATTTATTACACGAGTCGCGGTTCTCACCCCATCAAGCGCATCGGCGCGTCGCGTTGCGTTTTTTCGAATAACGAATTAAAAACCTTACTGTGGAGTGTTCATGGTGCTATGATTATTATTATGATTATGATTATGATTATGATTATGATTATGATGATGATGATTATTATTATTATTATAGAAATAACAATGTTATGCTGTATGAGAAAAATGATAATATAATAAATATACATTATACCTTACAGAAGAGTCGCCGAGCTCCCGGCGAACGTGTTTCATCCTCCTAAGATACATTTTGACCGCGTTCCGCTTTTTATCGATCAGAAGCGCGTCCGCGTGTTCCGAAGAACTTCGTTGGCCGAGTACGAAAAGGAACGGAGAATGTAGGCCGGTGATCGAATGATGAAGTAGTATTTCAGAGAGGATTCGCAACAGGGAAGGTGGTGCGTAGAATAAAGGACGGGGTTGATTTACAATGTGTATATATGTATACATATATTAATATATATATATATATATATTGTCAGCTGTTGCGATCGTCGGTACAAAGTGAAACTCGTTCGAGTTTCAACGAAAATCGGCGCTGTGTGCAGGCGTTTAGAGGGTTTCCATCAACGATTTCGCTCTCCGCAATTCTTGAGAAAGGAAAGAAAGAAGAGTAAACGTTTGAATTGTGAATAAACCGAACATGAACGGGAGTTTATGAGGCGGATGAGTCGCAGGCAGAGGAACTCACCTGTCAGTAGAACGTGCGCGTCGTCCTTCGAAATGTTGACGATCGAGTGTTCTCCGCTGCCATCCAGTTTCTTTAATTGGAGAGACACCGTGGAGAACGGCGAGGAGGAGTCGCAAGCCGACACTTCGATCGAAGACAATCGGCTGACTGCAACAGCGTTCCAGCGTAATAATAAGAATCGGCGAAAGAAACGGAAGGGTGGCGATGTAACTTCATTGAAACGAGCAAGCATGTACTTATCGTTAATTTCTTAGTTACCCCTTAAAGAGTGGGAGGAGAGGGCGACGGTGATTTGAGGAGAATGGTCCGTGTGTAGTCTGGCGAGCGTGGCACTGTGTTCTCGAGGTAGTCCAAGTTGTTGTAGTTCGCTGCTTAAATCCGCCGCGGAAACTCCGTATCGGGCGGACGACGTAAAGATCAACTCGAGAGCCGCCACCATCGCCTTTGCGTCGTTCAGTTCTTTGCAAAACCACCGCGAATCACCGCGAGAATCGCAATAGCTACGAAACTAAGAAACATGATGCACCACTTACCAACTTTAGCGTCTTGAGTAATTTTCTTCACTTTTTCTTCCTGAAACAAGGGATTGCATTAAGCGAGAATTTCGTACGCTTGATGGCCGTTCGATCGTGGCATGGCTTTTTCAAAACTAATCGGTTGACGATGAATGATGAAGTTACGCTTACATCGAGTTCCCCTTCGATGAGGTACTTTGCAACCGTTTGCCCAAGTATTTTGATTTTGATCGATGTCTGAAAGAGGAAAATTGGCATTAGCTAGGAGAGAAGAAGAAACGAAGAAAGCGTATAGGGAATATGGGAAGGGAAACGTGGGAGTCGACGATCTGTTGGTTGACCCGCGATCGACAACAGGGAGACGCGAGAGCAAGAGAACGTCCGTACCATGCGAGACAATGTGTTGATCTCTGCCAACAACCAGTCGGGACAGTCCCCGTCGCCGAGGAATCGGAATTTCTGAAAGAAACGACGAATGGTTCAATCGATTTCACTGCGGACAGATGAATGCATGCGTAAGCAAGAGGAGGAAGCATTTATTCTTGCGAGAATAAAGAGGGAAGGATTACGTTACCATTTTCGGTGGTTCCTGCCTCGGGTGTTCGGCGAATGAACTGAAATCGGATTTGCCTGAAACGAGAGGCGAATGGAAGGTCGATCAGTCGGTACGGCGAGCGGAAGGAGCGTGTTTGGTACGTTCGCACGAGCACCGGGTAGGAAGATTCGCCGAGAACGCAGGTGTATTCGGTGAATCAAGGTTTTCGCGGTGTCCGAAACGAGGCATGGACGTTTCACGATTCGGTTGAAAAAAGAATGCGATGGAAGCCGGTTCCGCTTGGTTGGCTCGGTTTTGCTTGGCTGGGTCGCGTAACGCGACATGGTACGTATCAAGAGCAGTTGGGTGTCCGTTCGCGCGTCATTACGCTCTTACGATCGTATCTTTTATGACGTAGAAAGAAAAGCCGTGCATCTAATTTCGCCGACTCGCATTCGTTTCTATGAAAGTCGGAAAAACTAAAGGGCCGGTCGAGCGACGTGAAAGCATTATTTACAGCGCGTGAAATTGCTCGTTGTCGATTCGCGTACTTCTCTTGCGCGTTATCGTTTGATAAACGATGCGAGCGAGCGAGCGAGCAAGAGAGTGGAAGACCGATAATAGAGCGCGACAGGAAGCATTAGCGTCGGAGCAGCAGGCTGCTCGAACGGACGATATCTCCCGATACCGGAGCGAACGGGCTACGGTCGGATAGGAAGAGGACGGTCAAGGTAGAAATGTATCTTTCTTCGGTCGGTTTGAAAAAAGTATTCCGTTTCCGCCGAGCGTCTGAAAGAGTCGCGTTGAACGGTGAAATCGCTGAATCGTGAAATTGCCGCGACGAGATGTTTGTCGGGCTGAATTTTCCGAGGAGAAACGCGTGGCACGCGAACGAATATCCCAGACGCCGCCGGGTGCGACGTTCCGCAAGGGAGGAGGTAATGCGCGACGAGTGAAAGGAAAGGGGACAGGTAAGGGCGGAAGGGAATAGCATGTACGATTGTCCTGGCTGACCAGCAGGCACATCGCGGCCGCGGTACACCGAGTTCCCCATGCAATCCCCCTGCGATCTCTGGGCCGCAAAGAGATCGGACTCGCCGGCATAAATAGGGAACAAACGATCCGATCGAAAGCATTCGCAGTTGGTACTACTCGCGCGGCGTCCGATGACCGGCGCGAGCCGCGGAGTCGACGGCCCCGCGTGTTGTCGCTGCAACGGGTCTCGAAACGTCGTCTTGCTTCGTTCAGGCTACGACTTCGTGCTTCGCAGGGATGAGGAGGTTGCTTGTCGCGGCGGTTCTCTTGACGACGGCAACGTGCGAACTCGATCTGGTACGGTTGTACGCGGACATATTTCCGGTAAAGTATTGTAGGAAATCGTGAGAGAAATAGGGACCGCGGCCCCGGGACTCGAACCCAGTTCCTCTGCGTTGGTAGCCAGCCACCTTACCCACTACGCCACCGTCAGTCCGCTGACATCCTTATTTCCACGATTCCTCTTATGTTGGGTCAGGAGGTCCCGATCCCACGGTATAGCATACCCGCGATACATTCGGATCCTGTCAGGATCCTGTGTGGCGCGTTTACACGAGCGGAGGGAACATGAGACGGTTCTGCTATAGCGAAACAAACACACGACCGGCAATCGCAAGTTTTTTCTCCTGCTCCGGGTGAATTCTAATGAGGAAGCCTTGGAAGTTGGACCGATCTTGCGACTCGTCTAAACTTCTGCTCGTTGATTGGAATGAAACAACAGGCTCGCGCGCGAGAAACAGTTTCCGCTCTCCCTTGAGAGAAAACGGTGTCGGTCGTAGCGCGTTCGCTCCGATGCAATAAGAAAGGCAATCTTTCCTTTCGCATTATCAATGTGGCAGTGCGACGGCTGGAACGCTCGGCTCGAGTCCAAATGTGTACGCGGTATTCGGGGGTCGGTGGTTGCGTAGCGGAGGAGGTGAAGCGGTCGAAGCAGAGTCGATATCGGGCGCAGGATATTTCTCGTTCGAACGGGCCTCGGTTCTTCTTGCGTACGCAGGTACGCGTAAGTAATGGCGGAGGTGCTCGCGGAGGAGAGGCAACGATGGTCTCGCGACCCGGCCCCGTTCGTCTTCTGCTTTTGGTCGCTAGGTGACGTTTTCACGCGTCTTCTACAAATTCGAACGGTCTAGAACGGTTCTGCTTCCGGTTCGACCATCCAGCGGATCACCGATGCGCCCGGTCCGCTTACTCTACCCTGCGAAGAGATCAGCGGTCGAACGAGAACCGCGATCGGGAAAGTCAACGACGGTTGCCGACGGAATGGTTTCGATCGAATTATCAGGAGATCGAGGGCAGGGCGCGAGGAGAGCGAAGGATCGTCGAGGAATATTTGATCCCGATACTTCTTTTCGTGGCCGGAGGGAAAAAGTTGTCAACGATTTACCCTTCGGCTTCGAAATCGGAGCAACCGTACGAATCCCGTCGTGTCCATCCGTACGCTGAATCGTGTAGCGAAACATCCTGCTCCCCTGCTTCTTCGTCTCCTATCGCTTACGATTTCCGCATGTTGGTCCACGCTGGTACTCGAGCAGACAGCGTACGCCGTAGCTTTCCGCTTGATCCCGTAAATGAACGATGGGTACGTAGAAAGATCAGCGGAGAATGTTAAACGTTCCGAAGAAACGTTGCGACCGGATAATTCTACGGACTGGAATTCATTGCGCGATTTTCTCCGGTCTAGCGTGATTTTAAGAGAGAGAGAGAGAGAGAGAGAGAGAGAGAGAGAGAGAGAGAGAGAGAGAGAGGGAGAGAGCGGGAGAGCGCTTCGCTTTAAGGACAACACAGTTCCTACCTTCATCCCCGGGGATCATGTTGGACGTTTCAGTGGCTTCTCCATTCAAGAGGCCTGCACCCGTGCGTGTATCTGCACGGCCGATGCAACTATCGGGACGAGAAATCACGATGCGATCACAGCGATCGACGCGCGGAGCAGTCACCTGCGGTCGTAGGTAATATCGTCGAATAAGAAGAAGTTGTTTGTTTCGAGCGAAACGATGTTGTCGAAGTAAAGGCTGGCACGGTCCGTCGACCGCAGCGAGGCTGGATCGAGCGAGCGGTGATTCCGAATTGACGCGATTCGACCGACTCGAAGAGGTTGCGAACAGAACGCGACAGCTATCGCTTCTTCGTGTTGCTTCCGGCTGAAAATATGAACGCTCGAAACGCGATGTAACAGGGGAGCGAAATTTATGACGAAGAGTGGCGGAATAATATATCAGGAGGCGAAGCAAGGCATTTTTAACCGATACGCGCGCATATGCTACCGCTGCTTTCCTCATCCTATACAATACGTCTTTGTGTTTTCAAAATGTCACCGTTTTTCTCCAGGAAACGACAATTTTATAGCGTAGCAAAGAATACTGCGCTACATGTACAGGTCGAAGAGTTTCTTTGCCGCTCGAACAGATGCGGTTACGTTGAAAATGAACGGTCTACGGCAAGATACAAGTACGACGACAAAGTTGTGCCTATGCGATTTCTGGTTATTCGCGGCTCGACCGACTCGAGCATCTCCATTTCTACTCGTTCCGCTTTTATGCAAGCTGAAGATCAAATTATTCAAGATGCATTCGAACCGATGTATGTAAATTCCTCCGAATCGTATGACACTCGTTATCGCATGTAGAAGCGACGAAGCCCGCGGCTATTCGGCGGGAACGTTGTTCCTCGATCACCTTGCATCGAGCAGCGAGCTTAAAAAGTGCAAAGGAAACGACGTTGGTTCCCGAAGAAAACTCGAAAGGTCAAAGAATTTCACAGCGGTTCAAATTGTCGGCCGAGGCAAGAGCTGATACGATGGCGGGGCCGTGGAGACAAAACATTGCGAACAGTCGGAAACACGTTCTACTAGTTTTCCAGGAAAATGGCGAAATCACATTATCGGTGCGTGGAAAATCAGTACGATGGAGAAACGAGTGCGTGCATGTGCACCGCGCGGGCGCGCGCGCGCGCGTCCGAGTGGGAAATGTAACGGTTGGTACGCGCGATAGAAGAAAAAAGTCAAAATAACGGAGAAGATGGAAAGAAGGGATGATATGTGTGTGTGGGGGGGGGGGGGGGGGGTCTAGGGCTGAGGGCGTCGAGGAAGAGGTGTAGCGGAAGGTAGAGTGCGGGGGAGAGAGAGAGAGAGAGAGAGAGAGAGAGAGAGAGAGAGAGAGAGAGAGAGAGAGAGAGAGAGAGAGACGGGGAGAGGGGGGATAGAGAAGAAAGGATGAAGGAGAGAAGAGGGTTAAAAGGCGCGGGGGTTGATTTTTGGACCAATCGGAGAGTGCGCTGGAGAAGCACGTGGCGGGTATAAGAAGAGCGACGCGCGTATCCTGTCTGGCCACTGTACAAGTTATTTTCGTGGAGTTCGCAGGTGCCGCGCAACACGGCTTTCGCGTCACTGTGATCATCTTTTCGATCCTCCTCCATCAGACGGAAGATCGTTGTCCCCGCGAACCGAATCGAGACCCCCGGCAGTTCGAAAGGTGAGCGAGAGGCGAAGAAGGACACGTTTTCGTTGAACGGTTTCAAAGTTCCATGAAAGCAACGCGCGGGACAGGGAGAGCGGGAGAAATTTCCGACAGGCGATAGAGAAACAGGGAAAGACCGCATAGATTTCGTCCCGCTGTGCGAGCGGTTTCCCCGCTTCCGCTGTCTCGCGTTGCGTTTCACGGATTTCGAGATTCACTGACTTTTCCGCTGTTGTCGTTCATACCTTGTCCAGGATATGCGCGTTCCACGACGATGCCACCGAATATCCACGAAAAACAGTGTTTTCGATTCGTTCGATCGATATTCTCGGCAAACCTGCTCGAAGGAACGAGAAACGAATCACGCGTGGATAGAAAATGAACGTTCACCGGCCCTCTATGGAACGTTTCGTCGATTCGTTTGATCGATTTTCAAAATATCTCGGTGCTTTCATCGAATGAAATCACGGGCTGTTCTCCTCCTATCGTTCAGCGATCTCTCGGCAAAACGTTCATTCGTATTGCGAGGGACGGAAAGAGAAGGGTTTCACTCGTTCCACGCACGCCATCGCGAAATGTCTGTGAAGGTGCGGACGTAGGACGCGGTGCTGCGAGCGATTTGCATGGCAGAGAAATTTTTAGTATCGGAAAAAAGCAGCGAACGTAAATAGTTTGTGAAAAGATACGAGTACTTGGATGACAGGTGTGAAAGCGTTCGTTAACAAAGTTTCATCCCGCACACTCTGACGAAAGTGTACACTTTTTCTCCGTCCGCGCGATGTCCTTGCTATACCCCTGCAAATGCACCGGCCGCGGCGAACAAAAAAGGATAGAATATAAGGCCAGCTGCTTTTTTTCGCTGAACCGAAGGAGCGTCGACGGGGTTGCGGTCGCGGAAAACAACGTCCGGTTCCGAATGCGCGGTCGAAATGTACGAGCGGTGTGGTGTGGCGGTAGAAGGAAGGATCGACTCGACGAGGCGGCTGCATGGTGTACCGTGTCTGTGCATGGATATGCACGTATGCACGGGAGAGCGGCAACAGATACGAATAAAGCCCAGCTCGACAGAGCGCACAATTATCAGACTACTTTTCGCAGAGAAGATTGCAGGGTGTTTACGCTGCTTTGCCGCGAGGACTTTTCGCTCGATGCATTTGTTTTTGCATTCTATCTTATGCACGCGGATTCTCATCAAACGTAATGTTTCGTCGCTCTTAGCCGCTTTCGCGACAAAGGCTTCGACTTAAGAACTACGGGGGCCGGGGAAAATTGCTGTTCGTCTCCCTTTAATGCGAAACGTTACGAAGGGATCGGTGAACGTGCAATTTTCTCGTTAGCGTTATCATTATCGTCCTTCCGGCTCCGATCGTTCCTTCTCAGAATTATTCCTCTAATCGTGAACTTACGTATTCGGTTACACGAAAATGTACGGTTCCGTCCGTGAGTCGCGTTTTCTTCATTTTCTCTCTCGCTGACCCGAGGGCAGCCGTTTAATAACGGCGGCGCCGAGAGCTGCTATATTAAAGAGAAGAAACGCATAAAGCGACGAGTAGAAGCGCGCGTAACGCGCGAGATGCGACGCGTGTAACGGCCTGTGTGTTGCGCACAGTTGCATGTACTCTTAATAACGGACGCGATAATGGGTGGGTGGCCGCGTCGCGGGCAAGGTTCCCGGTGCTTGCGATCGGCGTCGCATCGAATCGGCGGCCGCGCGGATGTTGATCGATCGGCGGTGGTGGCGATTCTTCTTAGGCAGGATGTGGCTGCACCTGGCGCTGATTCATCTCTTGGTCGGTACGATCGTCGGTTATCCGGAAGCCGGTGGCAGCCCGTCGAACGCGGAGCGAACGAGGAACCGGGACGCCGATATGCTTGGTGGTCGGATCGGAGAGTCTGGGAGCGACGCGTCGAAACGATGGAAGGGCACGGCGGCAGCAGCATTTATCGGCGAGAGAATCGACGGCGAGCGCACCGTGCCGGGCGTTGTCGTAACAGGTAAGCGACGGAACGAGGGCTTCGGCCAGGAAACTGGATCGGAGTGGAAAATATGTAGGCCGTGCGTATCGATCGTAGGCGATCCGAGGAGGAGCGATGATCCCGATAACCCGGTGATCGGCGAAGCCGTTGAAAACGCTCGAGGAATGGGTCCGAGCGCGAAGATCGTCGGAAAGAGAGGGAAAATTGTGGGATCGTGGCGCGATTTGCCCGGGAACGATAAGGTGAGTGCTGGAACGAGTAGGCTTTTGCGAACGACCGCGCGCATGGTCGATCGATCATAAGGTGGATCGCACTTCTCGGAGGTGAATTTACGTCTTTCAGGATGTCCCTCAGGAGAAGAAAGATCCGTCGATCTACTGGTGGAGCGACAAAAGAATAAAACTGTACGAGCCGGGTGAATTCGGTGGTATTCGCCGACCGATTCGCGAGCCGTTCTACAGCTGGGGCGGCAAACGAGCGAGCGAATACTTCGCCTCGAAGTCGGATTCTCCGGCGAAGCGTACCAAATTGGCGTACGATCGGGACGAATCGTCGGATGGACAGTACGGCGGTCTTGAGAGAGTGGCGAGAGAGGAGAAAGACCGGAAGCACGGCTGGAGATTGGCATTCAACAACTATGCTGGGAAGAGGTCCCAGAAGTCGGCCGATCCGGAGGAGTTTCTGCCGGCCACGGAGAATGCCGAGGAAACGGAGGCTAACGGCCGGTACGGAAAACGCAACGTCCGCTTTGTCCACCGAACGGCCGGCTTTCATCCGATCAACCGAGCGACCGCAACGGAGAACGACTGCGCGACGGAACGAGACGATCGTTGGTCCGTAATTATCTCCGTTTCTTATCGCCGCTGCGCACGCCACGCGCGATCCAGCCGTGTCTTGTCAACCAACGACAAACTACCGGACCTTGCGCTACATTTTCTCACTCTTCATTTTAGGATGACTCCAACGCCGGAGAAGAGATCCGAGTACAGCGACTCGAAGGCGACGGAATCCGATCCACCACGGGATGAGAAGCCGGTCCGCCGCGCGATCCTGTTCCAGCAACCGATCCTGCTCTTTATTCCGGCCGACGTTGAATCGCGGACAGGTGGTCAGATTCGTTCGTTATAAGTCATAACGTTTCGTTCTTTCGTTTCTTCCGATCGATCCCGCGCAACTGTTCGTAATCGCACTTTCCGAATTGCCGCTCGAACCTTGCTAGTTTGTGCGCGTTACGCTCGTGCCGCTGCAGCCGCGTTCGGACTCGTGCGTCCGTCCTTCTGTGTTTCGCGCGAGAAAAGCCCACTCCGACCTTCATCTTCCGCCTTTCCTTCGCAAACGTCTTTGCATAATGGCTATTGTACCGTGCGCATTACGCGTTTACGCGATACGCGTTCCAATGTACTTTGAATGAAACGCGACGCGAATCCTGTAAGAAATGCATGCAACGATTCCGTTCGCGTTGTCGGTCGGTAGAATTCCGGCGTGAAAACTCGCGGCTCGCTTCTTCGCGGGGGTGTAACCGTACAGATCGTTCGCAGCGATGCCAACGAAAAGCCGCGAACAGCACGAAGAAAAGACGGACCGCGTTGGCATGGATTCGGTGCTCCCGCGAGCCGGATGATCTTTTCTTTCGAACAGCGTTTACGTGATCAAACATTCGTCAGATCCGGATATGGAGTATCGGTTTTCGTATTCTCTGCTAGTTGATATCTTCGTTGCACGTGCCGCGTCCCTGCGGGTGCGGGTGCGTGCACGAGGACGTTCGTTCAAACTAATTCAGTGTTTATCGATGAAAGATTCGCGTAACGGAAGCAATGTACGTTATACTTTATTCGATGTAAAAAATCAGGCTCGATCAATGATTTCAAGCCTACGATGTATTCATGGAATTTGAGCCGAAAGTGCGCTGCACGCGCGATGTACTACCGTGCAAACATGTATGCAAATAAATGTTTCAACGATCCAAATCCTATTGAACGCATCCGTTTACGTATTTGTGCGGTAGGGGTACGGTACGGATGGTGGTTGCCCGAAACGCGGACAGCTTCAAGTATGCGTGACCGGGACAAGCGGGACTGCTTACCTCGCAAATGCTACGGTTGGTAAAATTCGTTTTGACAGGTTCTCACGGCGAGAGGTTAGGTACGAGGCTGTCATCTGCAGGAGCACGAAGCACGTAGCATGCTGAGACCAGGCTGGCCAATCGCTCGGTATTACGAATACGTGAATATCGCTATGAAGTTGTGCGCGATTTCCTCGCTTCTCCGCGACGTTGCCAATTCGCTATTTTAATTCCTGTAAAAGTTGAATGCGTTTCTTGGCTCAACGATCGAACACGACCGTTCACCGTCAAACACAAACTTGTCAATGCCACTCCTGCATCCCGGGAGACGCTACGAAAGGCGGTGTTCCCATCTATGAGGCGAGGTTCTGTGGCGCGAACCACAGACGAGGTATAAGAATAGACCAATCATGCAATGTATTTTTTCGGCCCGACTTCCTGGGGCTCTGGAACCCCATTGCCATTTCCGTGTCACTCGCAACGTTCCCAACAGAATACAGAAGCAGATTGTTGCGCTTACTGTGGTAAAAAGTATAAATTCTTTGACAGGTCACACGAACGACACGCATTTTAAAATAATGAAAACTGTGAAATAACTGACAATCTATACATACACATGTGTGTGCTCTTTTTATGCGTGCGATGGCGAAATTAGCTATTGCATCGCATGAAGAGTTTTAGACTGCTGATATTTATGCAAAATCATATTTTTATCAAATTCTTCGTTTTTACATTTCGTACATTTCTGAATACTCAACATACTCTGCACGTTTTTGTATGTTTGTACGTATCATGAATGCATAACCAATTTCTAAGGAAATGTTTGTAGGTGTGTGCTAGGCTATGCTTCTAATATATTTGTACATTCTTGCGTTTCTTTTCAATTTTAACCTTTTCAGGGTTTTCTAAATTGATTTTTATTTTACTTTTCATTTTACTTTTACCTTTTATATTTTCTTAAATAGATCATAACAGTTGAATCTCATCGTCAGGCGTAACTACTAAACTTTAAAAAGGTTAAAATTGAGACTGTATGCATGTATATATACATATCTTTATGTAAATATAATTGCATTTTTGTGAATATTCAGTATAAAGTCCATGAGGTGATTGATCCATTCTTATATCTCGTCTGTGCGCGAACCACAGCGTCATTGAGCGCAACAATAGCGCAAGGGGCGCCATCTTTCACGGAACCCAGGAATTAGCTATCGACCGGCATTCCAAGGAGCGCCATCTCCGACAGAAGCTCGGAACTAAATGTCAAAATTTCAAGCGGCGCCATCCAGCGAAAGGGACCCGATTATTTAGAGAAAATTCCGCCAGGGGCGCACCGAGCGTCACGTCGTTGTTTAGTTCCATATCCTGGCAGAAGATAGCGCTGGTGACTTCTTCGTGTGCGATCCGATGATGTATTTATGATCTGAATCAAGCGCCTCTTGCGATATCCTGTGCTGAACGTTTAGATATCGATGTTGTTTGTTCCTTGTTCCTTGTTCATAATGTTTCATTGAATCCCGTAATTGATTAATATATAATTATTAATCTTCCACAATTCCTGCGCTCATTGCCGGTGGCGCTTGGTCCGCGGCACAGAACCTCGCATCATAGATGGGAATGCCGCCTCTCGGCAGGCAGGAGAGGGGTTGAGAAGCATCGCGTTCGGCGTTGTAGCTACGTCTTTTCTTTTTTCGTTCTTTCAATCATAGACGATCGTTGTCTGTTCCGGTCGCTGCAAGATTCGCGATTCTCGAAATTTAGCGAGACAGTTGGCTGGTCGTACGGCGAATCTATCGCAGCCGTGGTATCATTGTAACGTTACAGACAATTTCATGTTTCATCGTGGTCATCCAATTGTACATATTTGCTGCGCGAATCATCTTGATACGCACGGAATCGCTTAACCGCCGTTGAATCCGATACGCATCGTATATCGTAATCATCTCCTTCCTGCACGAAGTGCGAACGATATTTGAAAGAGGGTGCCACGAGTTCTTGTCGCACCAGAGATTCGCGAATCTTTGCGAATCCAAAGGATCAGGTTGATCCCTTGCAACGCGCGTGCATTGAAATTTCTGGAACTGATCCGGCGATAATCCAGGAAAGCACTTTCATTCACCGTTCACGGAACAAAGAGCCAGTCAGTGAACGCGCCGCACCACACGTGTACGCGATAAATGAAAGTGTACTTTCTTGGTGAGCGAGGCGATCGATAGAATTTATGAAAGAAACGCAACAAATTTGCAGGTGTTGCAGCGAGAAAGATCGTCTTCCCGATTTCTCTGGTCCGAATCTAAACGCATTCCCCGAGCAGTCGAGCGCCTGCAGCCTGTAGCTTTGCGTTCCGATCGCTACCCTTTGAAACGCTGAACGGTCGTGAGTAGCGCCTCCATCGATCAACACGTCACGTCTTGCCTCTAGTCACATGTATTTCATTACTCATATATTAACAGGTACATAGACACATATTTTGTTCGCTAAAGAGTACACGGTGCGCTTCGTGTACGCCAAGAATTTGTTTGTCCGCCCACGCAACTCTGTAGAGCATGCCCTCCGTTTCATTCATTGAACATGATCCTTCAAAGAGAACGCCGACGCCTGGCGCGAACTGCGCGCTTGCGCCCCCGACAGGGTCTCGCTTGAACATTCAAGGACAGATCCGCAGGCGTGTTCAACATTTATTCTGTGCTTCGGTTTGTCAGGGATATGTTCGACATATGTAAAATGTACGGAGTACATGGTACATGCGACAGTTGAAACGCCGAGTACGAAGAACGTGATCGTGAAAGAATTCACCATGTTGTTTTGCTTGAACGATCGTCACGCGTTGCAAAGCAAGCATACCGTAGGATGTAAAAGTATATGTGCCGCTATTTTCGTACAGTTTCAAATAAGAACATTGCGTTTATTATGCACAGTTGAATAGAAGCAATGTTACAAGTACCGGATCTTGACCGCCTCGTGAATTCGCCATACATTTTAGTCGAAACGAAAGGGATCGTAAGAGATCGTAAGAGCCAGAGAAAGCGGGAGAGGGAGAGGGCGGGGAGGGGGGATCTCGTTGCACCGTGTTCCTGCGAAATAATACGTGCTCGTCCTGCATGCGCGAGACGGAACTCTGAAACGCGTTCGGATGCGAGGAATAGTGAATTCTGCCGCGAGCCAGTCAGCGGCGAAGGGTGTGGAAGAAGACAGACCGCGCGAGCGAGTCTTCATGCAGTTTCTGTTCTTGCGATCGTTCGCCTATCGCATCCGCCCATAATTTGCTACTGTTCGATTTCAGGTATGCGCGAAGCGAGATTCATTATTGCATTTCGTTTCAAAGTGCAAACAACCGAAGAACGTACTGTCATTTCGCCGAGTGCACGTACGCGCGAATGCATGTGTGTACATGTATCGCTGGCGTGTAACATTCAGGGAAAAATAGATTTTCTATGTTTCGCGGCGTTATTTATCCGTTCGTTCTCTGCTCGTATCGGCCGATCGGGCATCGCTTTGCCTCTCGTTTTGTACAGGAAAGGACGTTCGAAGGCGTCACCCGTAAAAGTCTAACGATAAAGCCGGGTAAAAGAGACGGAGCGTTCGGTAGGGGGGAGGTAGGCTTGTTCGAGCAACTCTGATTCTCCGACTCGAAACGGAATGAAAACGGAAAGCGGAAAACGGAAAACGGAAAACGGAAAACGGAAAAGGAAAAACGAAAGACATCGTTGCGTCGTGTCGAACGTTGAGACGCAGAGGCGACGCGCAGTTCGCTTTCACAGTGATTCGACGGCCGTCTCAGCTGAATCGCACGTTCGGATGAGAAGGCCGGTGTATCGGACAGTGACTGCTATTATCGCCGTTGCTGTTACTACGAAGGTTAACAGCGGTATTCACCTGTGAATATCTGAAAGGAGAAGAGAAACGAGCGTTGAGCGGCGGAAATATCTGAGCGATGGCAGCGAGACGACGCGAGACGACGCGACGGCGGAAGGAAACGGAATTCCTTTGACGCTCGCTCGCCTTCAGAGGCCGGAGTAGCTTGCGATCTACCGAATTATATACCTAATAACGTCGACGAATCTCCATCCATGCGAATTCTGTCGATGTGATCGAACACGCGAGTTAAAAGGTGGGCTGCTGCTGCTGTTGCAAGAAGGATGACTTTTTGCCTCTGACCCCTACAAATTTTCCCCGAAACTCCCACCTGGGATTCTTTTTGCCCCGGACTCCAAGGTATCTGAACGGCGATCTCTTCTCGATTTGGTAGGCGGACGGTTGATTCCCTCGCGGCCAACCATTCGTTCCTGCATGGAGAAGCACAGATTCAATGAAGCTCGTTGCCAGCGATGGCCGTGCGCGCGTGTACGCGCAACGAAGGGAAGCGAAAGAAGAACCAGGGATACGACGGGGGAAGAGAGGAACGTTGGTTCGAGATCGTGTTTGAAAGCATTTACCGTATTTAGTGCCATAGATCCGGGCTGCTGCACCTCTCTTGCCTCTCATTCCGTGAAAACCCATCGGAGCCCTTTTCAAGAAATCGCTATCTTGAAAATCGATGGCCCTCTTCTGATAATCGGACGGATCGACCGAGTAGTCCGCATAATTGTCGAACGCATCCTTTTTACCACGCATCCCCTGTTCGAATCGGATAAAGTTGTTCGACATCGACAATCGGAAGGAAACGCTTCGAGCGAGAGTTTGCAGAGTCAGAGTTCCGAGTTTCGACTCAGAGTTTAGAGTTTAGAGGTCAGAGTCGGAAGTTCAGCGTGCGCGTACTCACGTGAAAGCCCATTGCGGCCCGTTTCTCTAGCTGCTCCATCGCATCGAGGACCGCTTTCTTGCCTCTCATTCCCTGAAATCCCATCGGGGCCCTTTTCTTCCATTCTCCGAACGGAAGAAGCCTGGCTCGCTCCTCCTTCTTATCGCGCGTACCTTCGTATTCGAGCGGCAGCGACGTCTTCTCATAAGTTTCCGGATAATCGAGCAGGAACGGTGACTCCCTGCGTCTTGCCTCTCGGTAAGCTTCCGTCGTCGTGCCTCTCCTTTCAATTTCCTCCCAGATCTGTGTGGGTAATTTGCATTTATACGATCGCGATACGCCACTCCGTATGGTTGAGCGCAAGAATTTTCTTTCCAAACGAAACGATCGAAGCTATTTACCTGTTCGAGAGATTTTTTGCCCCTCATCCCTTGAAATCCCATCGGGGCGCGTTTATAATATTCCTCCTGAAGCGGAACGATCTTCTTGCCCCTCATCCCGTGGAAACCCATCGGTGCCCTCTTTTCGTAGTCCTCCGAGAAGTAAGAGTCTCCCGAGTCGGCCATCAGATTCTCCTTTTTACCTCTGATACCGTGAAATCCCATGGCTGCGCGTTTCTCAGCGTCCTCGGGAACGAGTTGGTTGCCGATCCGAGACGCCATCGAATCTTTCTTGCCGCGCATACCCTGCGCAAGCAACGCGCTCGATCGAGATGCAAAACGGAACGGGACGGGACGGGACGGGACGGGACGGGGCGACGGAGGAAATTGGAGTCGGTACGCGTTAGATTTTACCTGAAAGCCCATCGGTGCTCGTTTGGAAAGTTGCTGGTCGGGTTCCGGGGGCGCGAAATCCTTTTTTCCACGCATTCCTTGGAAACCCATCATCATCATCGGGCCTCGTTTGCCGGCAGAAGCGTTCCCCGACGACGACTCTTCGGCGAACGCGAGCGTGAGGAACGCGTGAACCAGCAGCAGAGGGCTCGAACGGACGATGATCATTCTGTAACGAGACAAGCGCGCCGATACGTACAATGTCTGCCGTTCGTATCGATCGCGGCACCGGTTGTCGTTCGAAGCTGCGAAGAATCGCGAAGGCAGCGCGATGCCTCTCGCCTCGGAGAGTCGAGAGAGCGGCGACGGATCCGCCCGTCCGTCCGTCGATCACCTGTCCGACGACGAGCGTCATCGATGCTCGAGGTCGTGTGTCGATGTTCACCGTATGTCAAAAATAAAACGGTACTTTGTATGCGGAGCGATCGAAATCGACGCAGCGAACAGGAGGGTGTCCCCCCCCCCTCGATACTCGATCACGCGAAACTCAATTTCGTCCGTCGTTCGGTCCAAAGATCGAATTTGATCATGTCGACCGAATCGAATCGAATCGAACCGAACCGAACGAACCGAACGTCTGAAAATCTGTGGAAACGTGCGAATCGACGAAAAACCTCGTGTTCTCGTATGAACGCGCGATGCCCTTTCGGATACAGGGGATGGGATCGCGTTGCCAGGATCTTTGAAATATCGTCGGACGCTCGACGGTGAACGGTGAACGGTGAACGGTGAACGGTGAACGGTGAACGGTGAACGGTGAACGGTGAACGGTCAACGGGCAACGGGCAACGTGACATTTCGAATACCGAATGGGAGATAATAGATTCGCGCGCGGGGGCGGTGGTAGGAACGAGAGAACGGGTCTATCTCGTGCAGCGGATCGTCGGGCACGATATCTCGCTTTGAAAGTTTAAACGACGCGGCGAGCGGTAAACTGTGCCAACCGTGTACGGGTTGATTAAAACAGCCGCCTCTCCTCCTTCGTCCTCGCTGCGAGACCGCACAAACTCGTCCTCGTGCTTTCCTCTGTTTCTCCCTCGAGTCGACGCTGACGATATCGTCCGTTCGGATTCGGAATCGGGTGCGCGGCCGTTGGTCGGATCGACCGGGATCGATTTGTTCGGTGGCGTGCGGAACGCGAGCGCGCTGTCATTGAGAATAGTTTCGCGCGAGCATAGAATCCGGCGGAACGAGGGAAAAACGGTGAGCAAAGGTGAAACTGGTAAAGGTGGGTTCGCGATTAATCAAGAGAGAACGCGGCCTCGAGGTCAGCCTGTTCGCTGACGTGGAGTAAACGGAGCGAGGATTCCCCGACCGGTCTCGATAAAGAGACCGTGGAGAAGAAGGAGAGGTTGTTGGCGGTGGAGAGTGGAAGAGACAGCGAGGGGCGGCGGAAAGACAACGGGGGTTGCCCCAACCGGTGTCCTATAGATTCAGCAAGCGAGCCAGCTTTTCTTCACGGATCGGTCGGTCGTGTAATCGTTGGATGCGAGCCCGCTGCTCTCCGCTCCCTATTTTCTCTTCGAAATCGATGTTCTCGGTCCAGCAAAGCGTTTTCCGACACCGGTACAACGTACGTTACGTTAACCATTGCTTTATCACCTCCCATGTACGCGCAAATTCTTTCTTCGAACGCCTCTCTCTCTCTCTCTCTCTCTCTCTCTCTCTCTCTCTCTCCCTCTCTCGCACGCACACGCACGCACGCACACACCTGCTGCCGTACGACGAAACGACCGCTTTTCAGCTGTAGCAAAAAAATGTTTTATCCGCGACGAGTTGCACGAAGAAAGAAGGAGAGAGAAGACGCAATAATTTAGTTGAAATGCAATTTGAACGTTGAAATTGCATTAGAGGAGACTGCGAGATATTTCTATGATCGTGTTGTAAACGGAACGTAAGATATTTCGAACGTCCGATCGAGCGAGTCTTCCCCGCTATCCCTGTACCTCTCTGTATACCTATCCCCATCCCGGAGAAGATGAAAGTGAAAAGAGCGAGTTGAATCCGCGCAAGAAGCAACGATGCGTTTCATGGTCGAAAACGGTTCCGAATCGTTGCCGTTTCCTCGCAGCCGCAATCAATCTTTCACCTCGCGCGCGCCCTGCGAGCTCGTCGGCTTGCCGCCGCCGGAGCAACGGTGACCTTTACCTTTATCTTTATCTCTACCTCTACCTCTACCCTTACCAGGATCCTTACCCATTACCTTTACCTTTGCCTTTACCGTTACCTTTCGCTTCAACCGTAACCCGAATTTGACGTGCCGCCAATCGAAGAAGTGGACGAGTTCGGGAATTTGACGAGAGACGACGGTCGAAGGAACCGTAGGATTTGACCCCCCGCGGGTGCGTTCGATCGATCGACGATATACGATTCCAGTCCTTCGACCGGAGCACGGGGCACGGGGCACGGGGCACGGAGCACGGCGCTGATGACGCGGATTTTTCGTCTGGAAGAACGAAGAAGAACGGAGGAGACGAGATCGAGAGAATGCTCGGCGATTCTTCTTCGATGCTTTTTCAGGAATCGAAATGCTTTTGCGAGTGTCAGTTGGTCGCGACGGGGGATGTGGACGGAAAGAACTCGAATCGTTCGCTGCTCGTTCACCTCGACGAAATAAGCAGGAAATATGTTTATTGCGTTCGAGGGTGAAACGAAGAAACCGACGGCCGGCTCGGTTCGGTTCGGTTCGATTCGATTCGCCCGTTTCGTTAATTGGATGGTGCGGATGTAACGCGCGTGGACGGCACGTAGAAAGATGACGCGTGGCGCGTATGCAAATGCGCGAGCCGCGTCGCGTATCGAATACCGCGATACCACCTAATGAATATATTAATAATCCGCCGTACAGCACGTCCGCGCTGCTAATTGGATACCGGACGATCCCGAAAACGAAGCTACATTCCCGATGACCTTTCTCGGCAGCATCGAATAATCGAGACAATGGCGGTGCGAATCGTAATTGTGCCGTCCGTGCGCTATCGGAGGGTGGGTACGAACGAGTTTGAAGATGTGAAAGGCGAAGGAAGGAAATGTTTGGAGGAAAATGTTGCGAAAGCGGCAGGGCACGGCGGCGCGCCGTCGCGTGGCGGGACGTTGCCATAGAACGATAACAGCGGATCATGGATCCTTCGTGATCGTTTACGCTCGTTAACGGTCCAGGCGTAAGAAAACGCGAACCAGCGAAACCTACGAAGAAGTTTGTTGTTTGTTCGAGCCGCGCGACCGATGCGCGATACGCGTGCGAATACACAGCTTTCGAGCAAAGCAAAGACCGCTCGATGGGAAAGGCAACGAACGAACGAACGAACGAATCGTCGAGACGATAATTACTTGTCTCGGTGGTGGAAGGGAACTCCCTGGTCGTCTAATCGATCGAGTGATAACGTATCCAATAAAAGAGGCCGAAGGCAGCGAGAATCGTCGCGATTTCGATCGGTCGCGTCTCGATGAATCTTTGAACGTCTTCTTTAAAGGTATTGATTCTTTCGATGGTGTCGTCGATGAAGCGATCTCCGAAGGGAGCATCGGGCATGCTCCTCCGGAGGCGTCGCGGCTCGGCGCGGCAAATCGTTGATTCGCGAGAGATTGAAACGGAGGGGATGATCGTGCGAGTGATGGAATATGCCGCTGACTGTTCGGGGCATAACCTGCCCTCCTGGAAATCGTTTGGAAATGGTTCGCGGATAAGAATGGATCGACCGATCGATCGCGGAGAGTCGGAGCGGTTCAGGGAGGTTCCGGACCGTCGAATCGGACGCAGTGAACGTTGCGTCCGATGCAACTTATCGTCGCGCTGTTTCGACGAACGGGCCACCGTCGGCATCTCGTAGAAATGCCGCGGCCTAACCTTTACAAGATCGCACGGTTTCGAAATTCTGCTCGACCGTAAGATACACGTCGAGGTTTCTGGAAAATCACTGTCGCGTGCGGTGCGCGTCGATGCGTCGTCGCGTCGGTCCGGTATGAAGAAATAGGAAGGAAGCGGCGGCGCAGCTCGTGATCGCAATATCAAGTTTTTTCGCGGCGGCCGTTCCATTGGATTTTGACCGCGACAGGGGAAGCGAAGGGAACGCCTCCGCGACGCTTTCCGTGATCATTTTGAAGGGGAAGCCAGGAAAATCGACGGAAGCTGTTCTCGCTCGCTCGTTCGGAAGGTGGCGATTCGAGAACGCGGCGCGACGGCGGCGGAGGTGGCGGATGAGCCAGGCCACAAAGCGGGTATCGTGGAAGCGGTATCGCGGCCGAACAGATGCGGGGATATCGAGGTGGGATCGGATACCCGGGCGCATTGAAGAGGAAGGACCTGTTGAATTACTTCAAGAAACTCGAGAGAGCGTTCGAACGGGAGATCGGTAGCGAGAACGAAGATTACGAAAGCAGCAACGGCTCACGGGGGAGGGTGGGCCGATCAAAGATCAATGGGCAAAGAGGATCAGCCGAGGCAGCGTCGTCGCCGTCGCCGTCGTCTCGGTGGACGCGAAACGAGAGAAGAGCGAGAAGAAGCGAGTCGTGTCGAGAGATTTGTGAAAGCTGTGATTCCTCAAAGAAAGATGCAGCGAACGATCGTATCGGTGGCGAGCAACCCGATGCTTCTCGGGCTCCCGCTTCGAGCCGAGTATATTCTTGGGAACGATTTTGCGACGAATCCGTCGGATCTGTCGATCCGAGTCTTTCGACAGCGTCGAACGGGGACGTCGCGGCGAAGAATTTTCGATCGGCGGGAGAGCGAGGATGGGACGTCGGGGAGCACGGCGGCGCTTCGAACCGTTCGCCGAGGGAAAATCGTTGTTCGGAAGGAGAGGTTGGAAAGTCGAAGGACGAGGAGCTTCGAAATCGGCGAGGCAGAGGTAAGTCCGCTTCACCGTTCTCCATGGAAACGGAAGTGGAAGATGTTGCCAGCGAAGCCGCCCGGTCCGAATCCGGACGACGTTCGTCCGGCATCCATCGACGCTCGCCGCGATTCTCTCGCTTCTTTCCGATCGCGGACGATCTAAACAGTTCGGAGATCGTTCTCTGCGAGAAATTGCTGAAGAACGAGCACCGGCATCGACGATCCGGCCCCGCCTCCGTTGAAACCGGCGAAACGAACGGGAACCGTTCCGGCGTTCCTGGTGCGCGAACTGTCCAACCGGATCGACCGCAGCGACGCGTCGCGCTTCGAAGCATCCGTTGCCGCGGTCTCAAACCGAAACTCTCGACGGATGAAAGAGACGGCGGCTCGGGGACAAAGAAGCGGGGCCGCATGCCTCGAAGCAACGAGAGAGCGCACGCGGTGGCGGTCGAACAACCTGTGAGTTTTGGAAAACACGAACAAGGAGAAAAAGGCGGTGGCGTAGGCGTAGTCGGAGGAGGAGGAGGAGGAGCAGGAGGGGGGGCGGAAGGGTTGTGCAGAGTAACAAACACTCGAAGGGGGACGGAACGATTCGGTCGGATGTGCGTTTGCGTTCGCGAAGCGGAGAAGGAAGGAACGCGACGTTCCGAGTACGGTGTTTCCGGTCGAAAGGTCGACGGTCACGATCGGCCCGTGTCCGGTTCGCGATCGTTTCGTCGATTCGACGAGGAAGAGGAGAAACGACGGTCGATCGAGCCGCGCGGAAGATTCGTTGGCGATTCAAAGAGAAACATCGGTGCGAGCGGAGCGATCGCGAGGGTGGATTCGTGGTCGAGGAAGCGGAGCGGCGTGAAGCGCGAGATAGCGGGAAGCAGCGAGAACGCGTTTCGGACGGTGCAGCTGGCGGATCGGTCGGAGAAGCGGAGGCAGCGCGGCGTTCGGTCCGACCGGAAGGAGGGTGGTCCGTCGAGCAGGAGAGTCGCGGCGCGACGGAAGGAGATCGAGGAGCCGCGGAGCGGTCGAGGAAAATTCGAAAAGGATCTCGGTGGCGGATCGACGGCTGGCTCGAAACGGTTTTCCTGGCCGATCTCGCGAGACGGCCTCGGAGCGCCGGGAGAATCCATCGAGAAACGAGATTCTTCCTCGACGAGGAGCGAATCGAGCGCAACCTGTTGCCGTTCGCGAACGACACTGGCCCGCGAGCCGACGAAATCGAGAGGCAAGTTTTCGCGGGGAAAGGTTCGCGATCTTTGCGCCGGCCGCGCGTTCGCCGGTTCGAACGCATCGAGGAGCCGGAGGGACGTCGGAGTGGCAAAGGCGACGGAAAGCCGCGAAAAGATCAAGTTGCAGCGAGTTCTCGTCTATCCTCCCCGCGGAGAAGTCGGAGGACCGCTGGCGCTGTACAAAAACGCTTCGACCATTAGCTGCACGGTGAGAGGAAACAGGCGCGTCGGTTTTCGGTATAGCGTGACGTACGTTCAGAAGTTCTCGAGTTTCGTGCGATGAGGCGGGCGCGGTGGCGGGCGCGGTGGGGGGCGCGGAGGAGGGCGCGGCCGACCTCTGGAATCGGACGCGATCCGAGGATTTTCTCTTCCGAAGACCGTCGAGCGGTTCCATGGAGTTTCGCGGTGCGTGCCCGCGGACGGTCGCGCGTCACGGAGCAACGATCCCACCCGAATCAGAGCCGCCATCGAGTCGCGTGGAAACGCTCTCCGAAGGCGAGAGCAGCGAGCGAGCTAATCGAGTAGCCGACAAATTGCATAGCTAATTGCAAAGTGGCCCGCGTGAGTCGCATCGAGAGCCTCCGACTGCTTCGCCGTTCCTTAAATCGGGTTTCTTCCAGTTTCGAGTGACGCCGCGTACTCGATTACCTTCTGCGAACCCCGCGGCCGATTACCGGAGTAATTACTGCGGCGAGCTCAGAAGTTTAACCTCGCGCCGGCTTCCTTCCTCCCCTCGCCGCCCCCTGCTCCAACCTTTGCCTTCCGACGGCCTCGCACGAATTTTTCCTCCCATCGTCTGTCCGCCAGCGCGATGATACACGGACCGAGATAACCGTGATCAAAGTATAAATTCGCAGGTGAAGAATGTACAAGGCCGAACCATTATCGAGAAAATGTATCCGTTTAAACGTTCATCGAGCGGATAAACCAATGAACGGCGTGCCGATGCACCGACCTATCTACACTCAATTTCGAACCTTTTAAAGAATAACCGCGTGCGCGTAAGCTGCTCGCCGTCTTGCAAGCTCTCGATAAAAATGTCAATAGCTGTTCAGGGGAGGAACGATCGGCTCTGAAAATTCTCGGATTTTTCGACCGTTCGCGTCGGCTCTGCCCGCCTCTGATGCGTATCGCTCTCATTCTCATTCTCATTCTCATTCTCATTCTCATTCTCATTCTCATTCTCATTCTCATTCTCATCCTCATCTCGTCTCGTCTCATTTTATCTCGTCTCTCCTCTCCTCCCCTCCCCGCTCCAGTCCTCGCTTCCAGTTCGCCGCGCTTCATTTCGTTCCGTTTGCTGGGTCCGTCGGAAAAGACGAGGAAGCTGCGCGGAACCACGCGAGATTTCGCATTGTGTCGTGCGAAACGTTGCACCGTATCTGGTATCGCTGGGCGAAAGCTTTGATCGGACGCGGCGCAGCGGATCCCTGAGGGAGTCGAGCGAACACGCGAATGGAAACGAACCGTGTACCCTGCCGAGTCGTCGCGAGGCCGACTTATTCTATCGTGTTCTCGAATAAGATACGGCTCGGCGAAACTCGCTTGCCAGGAACATGGTCGCGAGCACGGTCTCTCTTCCCGCCGCGCCGGAAGCACGGGGGCGGAAGTTTGTCGACGCGGCCGTTCCGGATCTTAGGCGAGAACGCGGTCGAATCGTCCGTCTGTCCTTTCTTTCCCTGCCACGCGAGCGCGGAGGAAGGCGAACATCGATGCGCGAACCTGTACATTCTCTCGTTGGAACAACGTCCGAGCAAGCTTTCATATCGATCGAGATACCGCGATCGCGAATCGAATCGGATCGGATCGGATCGGATCGGATCGGATCGGATCGAATCGAATCGATCGTACCTATCCGTGACGCGCATCGCTGTAGACGCACAATGCGCCGCGTCGGCTTCGACGGGCACGACTTACCGCCGCGATTCGGCTCTTCTGCTCGCGTGCTCGTAATTACTCGGGGTATGAATTATTAATTACCGCGGATTGTTGCACGCGCGTATCGCGCGAGCCGTTTCTTCTTCATGGAAACGAACGATCTAAAACCGAGGGGATCCGCTTCAATCACGGCGGCAGGTATCAATTACGCGTTGCGTCGCGAATCGATTCGTCGGCGTCCCCGATGATTGGCAGGAAGGATCAAGGTGACGCTGAAAGCTCGTCCAAATTCGATCGGAAGCGCAAAGCCGAAGAGAAGCGGAAAAACGAGCCCGTGTCCGTGGCGGAGGAGCTAGAAACGGCATAACCGTTGTTTCTTTCTTTCTTTCTTTCCTTCTTTCTTTCTTTCTTCCGGGAGCAGCGGGTGTGTTCGAAGGGTTGCGAGCTCGCGGCGTCTCGAAGGGTTTGTCGACGCGGAGGATCATGGATAATTCGACACCCTTGAACGTGCGGCTTTCCTCATTAACTGACATTCCTATGCCGCTATCGTATCGTATCGCATATCGTACAGTGTGTGTCGCGTCGCGTCGCGTCGCATCGAGTCACGTCGCTTCCCACAGCATTCTATCATTTCAAAGCACGATCCCATTCCGCGGTGGAAATCAGATCGTTGCGATACATCGAAGAGCGAAAAGTGGAAGAAGAACGAGAACGATCGTAATATTCGGTGGCGGCGGCGGCGGCGGCGGCAGGGCGAATCGTTGGGACGCGTGATCGAAATTTCAGATGACCGTGTACCGTTGGAGGCGGAAAACGTTGCGGAGCAATGCGACGGTGCGAGATGAAACGATTGCCCGTTGTGTGACGCGGTCGGAGGGGAAACGGCGAGATCGGAGATAGACGATGAGGGAGAGCGAGTCGACTTTATATTTCCTAAGATCCTGGACACTTTCACGAGCTGGTTAGAAGCTGTTTCAGTTTATAGCGATTGCTGCCTTTACCCGTCCGCCGTCCGATGCGCTCGCGCTCGCACGCTCGCTGGCGGACGCACTCGTAATCTGGAAGCGTCCCGTCGCCGCGCGTAGCGACGGATCGCGAGCGTTACAAGTTTTCCCGGTGTCGTTCCGAGAAAACGATCCGTCGGTAATTTCTCGAGATGCTAAAACGCCAGATTGCACGGCTGCTGTTAAAAGTGATTTCTCTTTCACCCTGCTCGGCTCGTCCTTTCCGTGCTATAGGAGGAGAAATTGTTTGCAAGGGAGCGGTTCGAGATTACACTGGCTAATAAAAAGGTAATAAAATTGCCAACGACCGTCTCATTACGAGGTTCGCGAAAACCGAGAATCGCGGCGCGGCCGGTCCATCGGCGATCCCCGTTCGATCTGGCAGTTCGGACGATTCGAGGATCGTTCGGGTCGCCGCGGGAACGTTTATACGGTTTCGTCCGTTCTACACCGTTTCGCTCCGCTCTCCCGGCCGTTGAAGCCTCGGAAGTCTCTGATACACGCTTTTAAGAGGGCGATAAAAAAAAAGGAAGGTCGTTAAACGCACCGCCATCCGTTTCATCTTGCAAAATTACCGAGCGACTCTTGCGGACCGTTCCACGTTGCAGCGAGCAACAGCAGTGGCAGAATATTGGATCGTTTCAGCTGACAGCTGGAAGCGAAAAGAAGGGTTCGTACAGGCCGTGGAAACGTACGCGGTTCCTTTCCTCGGCTCGCGGATCAGCGCGCAAAGTTCGTGGTCGTCGGAGGAGAACGGCCTGCGAATTCCCGCGAGTTCTCGGGGATGCGATGTTCCGCCGCTGCTTTCGACACGACGCGACAGAGCAAGCCAAACAGCTCGAAGCTATGACCCTCTCGACACGGGCTCGTCTTTGCCAACGAAAATTCGTGTGTTTGTCCGCCGCGTCCACCGGACGTCCTTCGTCGCGGCAACGATTCTCGAATGCAGCGACGCGGAGAAATTCGAGCGTGAAACGTGTCGGCCGAGACGGACCTCCGCGGCAGGCGACGATGGCACGCACGCGTAAAAATCAACATTTAAACGGTCGTGCCTCGTTACGACGTTTTTCATCGTAGTCCCGAATGGTCGCGTTTCTTTCAAGGAGTTTTGGTTATCCTCGATCTCTGAGATCGCGCGGTGCTTTCTTTAAGCGACACAGTCGATGGAGGAGGAGGAGGAGGAGGAGGGGGGGGGGGGGGGGGGGGGGGTAAAGTGAAACGACCCAGCTAAAGCTATCGGTATCTCGAAATCTGTTCTGCCGGTGGCAAAGTTGAAGAAAAATGATGATTTATCGTTTCTTGTCGCGTCTCATTCGTACTCTCGACCTTCGATGGCGTGCATTCTCCGTATCGGCGAGCTTGATCTCGTGCGTGCGTGCCTTCTCCCTTCTACGCTGCATCTTGCGTATCGCGGACGTCTCTTTCAGGCTGAAACTTTTCCCCTGGAACGCGCGCTCGCCCGCTCTACGCCGCCCCCGTCCCCGCTCGCGCCCTCTCGTCCGAACCGTTGCGCCAGCTTCCGTTCCAGGGATAAACTCGGTAAACTCGCCGCTCGGCAACGCGAACCGGTTCTCAGCCCGTTTCGATCGCATCCCGCGATAGGTCGCGGGGTTGAGACGCGGACAAATGTCGGCGGAGGGCGGCCGACGCGGATCCGTTCGCGATATCTGACACGTGTCTCCCGACGCGCGGCCGCCTTCGCCATCGGAATAACTTCCCCGGAACCGGATCACGCTCCCTTATGCTGAACACGGCTTGGATAGCTGTCAACCTTTTTAGAGACGGGGACGCGAGCGCGCTATGGAATAACGTGAATTTTAATCTGTTCCAAGACCAAGATCGTTTCGATTTCGCAAAGGTGCTTGAAGAGTCTCGTCACCGTAGCGGTGTGATCGGTGTAGGTGTGGCGAGACCGCGCAAACGCGTACCTAGCGAACGAACAATTTCTTTGCGCTTCCAGACGAGCATTATAGTTGCAAATTGCTCTCCGATTTTCCATAGCCGGTTCCCTCGGTAACAAAGTCCTTTAATGGCTATGTTAATGCTTCCAACTGAAACGCTGTCGCCGCTTGTAAATGCGTTTCGTTCCTTTCGCTGAAGAGACTCGACCGTGCACGCACCGGTGCCAGAAAATTCATCCGCGTGATCTCGAGAAGACGAAGCGCCGGCAACGAATCGAGTTTCTTCGAGGAACGGGAAAGCCGTGGACGAACGGGAAACGACCGATGAACGAAAGCGTTGCGCCACAATCTCGTGCCATTTTCTTTCCCGTTCCCATTCTCCATCGGCTGAAAGTGATTCGAAATCGAAGGTGTGGAATCGCGAATCGACGGAAGCCTGCCGGACGCGTTAAACCGAACCGTTCCCTCGAAGCGGAAAGAAAGATGTCCGGATTCATGGAATCCCGGAAGAATGGCAAACGACTCTCTCAACGGTCGCTTCACAGCCGAGCTAAACGTTCGAGCTCCGATGCCGCTCATTTCATTCGATCGTTTCGTAAAAAGCGCAGCCCGATCTACGGGAATCTTCTTGGAACATCTAAATACTCGTCAAACGGATATACCCAACGAGATTCGAGGGGTGAAGGCAAGGCAAGGCAAGGCAAGGCAAGGCAAGGCAACCCTCTTGCTCCTTCTCTTTCTCCATCTCCTTCTCTCTCCCCCTCCCTCTCCCGCTCCCTCTCGTACTCTTTCCGTCGCTTGGAATTTCATTTTCTCCGGCATTAATATGGTGGCTTGAAACGAGTGAATCGAAAGAAAACGATCCCCTGTTCGTTCGTCCGACTCGTTAATCCGCAAAGTCCGACGAATTACGACTTCAAGCGGCTCTCGCGGCAATATTTGTTGGATGGATCTGCTTGGTTCGCGCGATTCGCTCTTATTCCATCGGCGCTCGAATCGAGTGCGAATTACGCGATCGCTTCGGATTTTCGGATATTCCGCCGTGACCCGTTCTTCCGCATCGTTTAGGTCTATCCCGCCAGCGGCATCCGTTTGGTACATTCAGCGGACGCGACGTTAGGCCGATATCGAGCGAAAGAAGGTGGGTATGAGAGAACGGAGGAAAAATTTCTTTAACGTCGCATCGAATGCCTTCGACGATGTGTTGTGGTCGACGGTGAAACTAAAGAGAAGATGACGCCCACGCGAAAACGTTGTATGAAACATGCGAATCGTCCGACGTATTTCCGCGGGGAAAGAACGGACGCGACAGAGAGCAGCGCACATTCTTCTTTCCCGAAGAATACGTTTGAATCGGTCGGTCGGTGATGAGCGTGTTTCGTTGCACGACCTTCCGACCGGGGGAAGGTCCGGTCGGCGATGCGAGCGGCGCGCCAGCTATCGCGTCGGAAGCTTTTTCTCCTTTGTCGCGATAGCGGGAGGAGCTGGATGATCGAGTCCGAGCAACAACCAAGAGGTAAGTTTCCAATTAGCAACGGATTAGCGGCTCGGCTAACCCACGATGAGAAAACTCGTTGCTCAGCGAGACCTTGCTACGAATTAAGATCTTCGAGATCGTATTTGCCCGGAGTCCGGTTAATCGTTGTATAAATTCCTAACGAGCTTCCGACCGAGACCCTGTTCTTCCATCCTTTTCCGCTGGTTCGTTGTGTTTTTTCCCCGGCGATAACGAGAAACAAGGACGCACGACGACGCAGACATCGGTCAGCGCGTTCCGTGGCATGCGTTCGAGAACGCCATTCTCTTCTAAGGTGTTTGTCAGCCGAATTCATTGTACGGTCAGTCATTTGCATCGCATGTAACGGCCGCGATAATACGTAAAACATGTAAATCAGTTCGTTTTCATGTTTGCACGACCGCGCTGGCACGCCACCCTGTGCAAGTACCTGCACCAGCCACCATTCTCGTCTCGCGTACAGAGCGAACGCGAGCCCTCGCAAATTCAGCGTAAAGGTGCCCCTATGTTCGCCGATGCCGCCGCCGTCGCCGTTTCGGAGGACGCGCGCGGTCATTCGCAGCCATGCCATGCAGCAAACTTGGACCGTTTCGCGCGTTCATGTCTCCCCGCGTTCTCGAACCCCGCCGATTCTGATCCGACGTTAAAACGGCAAGGCTCAAGCAGAAAACAAGAAAAGGAACCGCCACCGACCCGCTCGCCCGAACGCTTTCTCCTGCTGCAACCGTATCCTAGCTTCTACGGAATTCCATTGCATACGTTTGCTCTTGGTTTGCGAACGTTGCGCATCGATCGGAACAGCCTTCCGTTTCGCGAGCATTCTTTGTTCAAACTAATTTTCTTAGCGACGCAAAGCCCAGATTGAATTTTCCTCCGTAATAGGAATAATTAATTGTTTCAACTTTATCGTTACGATGAATATTTTACAACTTCTGTTACGAATGGCACGGCTTTATGGCTGCGGGACTCGCAACGTGCAAAAGTTTTAATTAAATCTTGATCTTCGGGAAGGTTGGATGATTAGCCCGTGCGTTGTTCCTTTGTACGACAAGCGGGCCGTTTTACGGTAACTTATTCGATTGGACGCGTATGTACGTGGAGTACGGTCCGTGCGGGATATCGATTCGCGAACCCTTCTGCCAATTCGCAGATTTCGAGAGATGCGAACGTTTCGACCGAGCGCGACATTCTCGAAATCGGGTGAGAGCAGTGTCATCGAAGGACGGAGGGAGAATGATAGCAGTTTCGAATGGCAGTGATCATTCTCGAGGAAAAGAACGATTCGGATCGCGAGAAGACGAAATGGATTGGCGGACGTTTCGGTCGGTACGCACGAGAGATGGAGCCAGATAAAACGAAATGGACGAATTCCAGACGATTTTGAATCGATAGCTTGCCCTTTCAACCGAGCGCACGAACGCCGTGGCGGCGGCGGCGGCGGCGGCGGCGGCGGCGGCGGTAGCAGCAGCAGTAGCAGCAGTTCACCGAAACTGCTCTGGAAGAATGAACGCGAAACAGTCGGGGATGAGAAGAATGGGCGAACGAACGGACGGAGAGGGAACAGATGGAAAGAACCAGCGAAGAGTTTTCAAACGAGCGAGGGATCAAGATGCAACGATCCAGCGTTCTCCGTTGCTACGATATCCGACGATGGGAGCTTTGTACGCGGTCGAATCGTTCTTAATCGGAAACGAGAAAATATTCAAGAAGCCACTGTGCTTTTTTTCTGGAGCATGATTAACGGCGAACAAACATCTTTAGAGTGGTCGTGGGCGGGCGAGGGCGCGCGCGCGTGCGCGCACGTTTCTATTTTTCTTTTGCGTAGCTCGAGAGAGCCGCGGACAGATCGTAAACGAAATGAAACATCGAGCATCGGTTGGAAAGGATGAAAGCGCAACAATTGCATAAACGTTTCGATTGCGGTCGAGCAAATATAGAGACGGACACGAAGCGACGTATTTCTTTTTTTCTCGCGCGACCCATCGATGCGAAACTGCGAGGAAATATGCACGTGCGTGCGTCAAATGATCCGGTCGATTGTTCTTAATGAGAGAAAACGGGGGAATTCGTGTGAAAAGTATCGATTCGCCGGTCATTATTTCCTGGAACTTTTCGCTTCCGAAAGAAGAAGAGACGAGGATAAACCCGATGGCCGGATAAGGAGTATCCAGGATTTTCCGTCGAATTCCCTCGCGGCTACAGCTGCAGAGTCGTGGATGACGAGGTTAACCGAAACGGAGGAACGACGGGTGAAAGTTTCTTTGGTTGGTTTTCGCGTAGATAAATTCGACAAACGTTCGACGCGCGGGGGGAATGGCGAGTCCGTCAGCTCGCCCGTTCGCGGGGAATAGACGATCCGCAGTGAAAGGTTGCATTCCCTAAGGCGACCGACCAAACGTACCGCTGTGCTGGCGAATTAAACCGTCGCTTCATTACCGGGACATGTGACACGCGCAGAGGAATAGTCTCGCGAAGGTTGGAGCTGCTCGCTTCAACCAACATTATTTTCCGGCTACCGCTTCCTCCGTTTCCAAATCGACCGATAGCGAACGGCTAGACGTATTTATTGGATCGGTGCGTGTGAAATTGCCGGTGGCGGGCAGCATGATGTTTCAAACTGATATATGTGCATTGCCATCAAGGAGCAAAGATTCTTCGGTCTTTAAGATAAATTTAGAAAGTTTCGAAGCGACCGAAGCGTTCTCGCGGTGCACTTTCAGAAATATGGATCCGCGACGGATTCTGCCGATCCTGTCTTACAATCAGGAGTAGAAAGGTGGATTTGATGCGGTTGAAACGACAATGCGAATAAATGTTCGACCATGGGGAGGAACCGTCTCCGAATACACAGTGAAAAATTGCTTCTACTCGAAATATGCTGTTCCGGGGTGAAATTGAAAATTCTACGAACGAGGCACGCTCGCGACCGCATCTCGTTCGTTGGATCATGGAGTTTCGTGGCCATCGATGTTCGCGAAACCACTGGGGAACTCGCTCGGAAGCTCGAAATCTGTCATACGACTGAAAGGCAACCGCTTCGACCGGACAAAATAGACGAGACGGAAAAATGCTTCTCCGCTTCTGAAGTTCGCCATCGAAAACGGCAATATGATGTGCACCGATCCGATATCTCGACCCAGGCTCGACCCGCGATCGTGACAACGATTCGCGTGGCTAAACGCCTAATTACGCTTCGAAAAGATACCGGGGGTCGCGTTGCAAGCATATCGAACATCGTTCGAAGGAACAGCGAAGCTCCTCATTGTCAGTTGTTCCGGATGCGCCGCGGCTCTTCGCCATTCCATTGTCTCGCAACATAGGAATTTCCAGGAAACTTTCTAGTTAGCTAACGTTGTTCTCGGGCAACCGTAATACGGTTATTTAAAATCAACCAACGCCGCATACCGCCAGGTTCATTTAACAAAAACTGTATGATAGGATACGATAGGATAGAATGGAGAAACGATGCAACGAACGTTTCTGAACGGTGATACGTTGCGCGTCGCCCGAATCGGCAGGTTCTCCAACGATCTGCTCACTGAAAGGACAGAGCTTTGTTCGAGTGGTTGTCGTTTGCGAGAACCGATCTATCGTTCGGAACCAAGCATCCTCTTCGGTCAGACGCGGAACATTGAGCGGGCAACGGCAAAAGATAGGCCGAACGGTCGGTGAGTTCGAGAAGGTCGCGCGCGGCACGCACAGTGGCGAAGATCAACCATGGAGCAGACCGAAGGGGCCTCCGGAAGGCGCGGCGCGGCGCGGCGCGGCGCGGCGCGGCAAATAAAATCATCTTTGCCGTGCGTACGAGAGCAACGAAGAAACTGTCGCGAGCGCTGGGAAGAAGATCTTAAAGAGTTTTTCAATTACACGGAACAACGCTTCAACGTATCGAACGCAAGAGCAGGGAAAGTTGTATTTGTTCAGGGTTGAAAATTGATCGAGGTCTGTAGAGTTTCCGAAGCTCGAGCAACGTCGCCAGCGTACGACGGACGAGGGATCTTGTCGATTGAAAATCATCACTCGTGGGAAGGAGAATCGATCGTGATCGAAATTGCCGATGGTAAGAAGTGATTTGCGGAAAATTTGGTGTAACCGGAGGATATCTTTCCGTCGGTCGATCGCGAAGGAGATACGTTCGACGGTGTATCTGCTCGTGTACCAAAGAGGAATGTGCGACGAAACAATGCGATCCGTTCCGCCTGCTGACGGTCGACGAAACGGAAAGTTCCGATTGAAAGTTTCTGATTGAAATGTAACGATGCTGCGACCTAACGATGTGGGTTATCTGATGGATGCGAAAGCGTTCGAATGTGTTTCCTACCTGTCTCTCGGATGGCTAGAAAACCGTCCGAAACGGAGAAGAAAGAAGGTCTTGTACGTTTGGACGATCGGCTGGCAACTGGAAGATTCTCGTCGGAAGCAGAGGGTGGTTCAAAGGTGAGACCTGGTCGACGTGACGGACAACGATCAACTGACGCTCCGCGTGTTTCAGCTTATACATAGGCCGGCCTGGTGACGTCACAGATCACTGGGACCAATGAGAGGACGGAGCTCGCACCACCGCGTTAGGAACAGAAATCTGACCGTACGTACCCTTTCCGTTCTGATTGTGAGTAGTTTCAGTAGGTACTCGAGCGAACACCCCGAATACATTTCCACCGATGGCCATCGATGAACACCGCGACTCCTCTTTTCCATCTTTCCCCCCTTCTTCTTCCTCCTCCTCTTCTTCTTCTTCTTCTTCTTCTTCTTCTTCTCCTCCTCCTCCTCCTCTCCACTCTTCCTGTTGCTCACGTTGATCCGGTGCGCTCTCTGCGTCGCACCCGCACCAGGCGCCCTGCGCCCTGCGGCCCGCACCCTGCGCGCTGCGCTCCGCGCCCCACGATCCACGAATCGATCAGACATTGCGTGGACTTCTTTGAAAGAATCGAACAGCCGATTTCGCCGATCCGTCTTTCCAGATTCATCGATATTCTGGCTGGCTCTACCTTCGACGTCTCTGGCGCGCGTGTCGCCGTTGCGAGATCGTTCGTTGCGACAAGGATCAAGCAGCGACCAGGCATCGCGAAGGATCGGCCGACAAATTGGGTTGGTCGGGTCGAGACTTGAGAACCCCGGAACCACGGTTCCTATACTGATCTGAATATCGGCAAGGGAGTTACAGCGATATCGAGCGGAAATGAAAGATTATTTGATAACGTTGTTGATGTATGAAGAGCAACAATGCTTCGACATGATAGTACAGGTTGTTTGCTCCCGGTGCACCCGCTTAAAACAGTTAACACGAAGTTCCAATGAATATTCATGTCGGTTCGCCGTATACGGTGGAGATGTTTCGAAAGTTAGACTCGACCGAACATCGAACGATCGATATAACTGGGAAAATTGGAAAGGATTCGTAAGCCCGATCGGCTGCGCTTTAATCGTGACGACAAAACGAGCGACTTCGAACAGGGCAATCGTCGATCGAACGTTTTTCTACCGAGCGGAATAACTTTGATCGCGATACGAATGTAGTTTCGTTAAACGTTTCAGTGAAATTTTCGTCCGAACGATTCGCCGATCGAGCGGTGCTGTTTGCTCACCGATCGATCGCTTGTACGTTTCAGCCTGCAAGTTTGAAGCGTGAAAGAATATGCGATCGTCGACATGCTCGTGGCTCCGGTTACCCCGAGGAGATAATGTTCTTGAACGAAATGGAAATTTTGCTCGGTAGATAGGCGGTATCATGGAAACAGATGCTTCGGTTGTCAGTGAAATCGAACAGGGATATCGCATTAACGCAACGTTTAATCGACATACGTGGACAGAAATGTTGCCGTCCATTCAAGAATATTCTTTTTATACATGCGTGTATCTGTCAATAATCGTGCAGCGTTGTGCGTTCCACGAGCGGATGTATCGAGTAAAACGCAGGGGTCGCAACTACCTGCTGTATCGATCATCGAAAAAAATATGTAGCAGGGTTGTTGTCGTGTGCGCGCATAACGCAAAATAGCCTGACGCTTCCCTGAACGAGATACAAACGTAACGCTACGATTCGAGAGCACCGCCGCCTCATGACAATTCAAAGCAGATTATTTTCGGAGGACAAAAGGATGGGAAAATGCAAGGAAGAGAATGGAGGCGAATGGAAGCGGAAGGAAATGCTTCCATGGAAACTTTCAGGACAGTTCCTATGGAGTTTAGAAGAGAAAAAAGTGGCATTAGTTACACGGTCGATCTAACATGGTCGCGCACCGTTACTCTCCTCTGCCAAGAAAAATGCACCCTGGTGGCCTGCTGCTCGCCTTCTCCTCTCATTGTCAGCGTAACTTCAGCTCGAAGGTATCTGTACGCCCCTTTTGCGTTGCAAAGGAAACGCGTAGCTGTTCCGTTCGCGCGCACGAACTGTCAGACAGTCGAAAGCGTGCTGATTAACAGATGAAAAAAGTTGCAGGGAAACTGTTTCCCTTCGAGCGCGCCGAAACGACTGTCTCTTTTCTATTTGCTTTTCTTTTCCTCATCAAGTATTATGGTCAGCAACGAGTAGGCAAAAGTTACGCGTGCATGATATCTATGCAGCCAGGTGCGTGGAATATCGAGCGAAATGACAAGCTGGAAACATGCAAAGAATCCCATGTTCGCCGTATGAAACATTTACGAGCTAAAAATGAAACGCTCCTTGATACGATCGAGCCGAACGAGGACGCCGTTGCTATTGCCGTTGCCGCGTCCAGACTTAATACGTATATACCAACAAACCCGGCTCGGCTCAGCTCGGCTCGGCTCAGCTCGGCTCGGCTCAGCTCGGCTCAGCTCGGCTTCTCAGCTCGGTTTGGCGCGCGCGCGCGAGAGAGAGAGGGAGGTAGGAGGTGAGCGAGTGAGGAGGAGGGTAGGGGGAAGAGAGAGGGAGAGCGAGCGAGCGAGCAGGTATAGTGTCACGAAGGTGCAGGGAAAGGATGTACCGTTGGAAAAGTCGCTTGAGGCGACACATCATGCCAACCACTATTCTGCTTCCCTCGAAGAAATTGCACCGACCGATCGGCTTCGATGACGAAGAAAAGCCGCAGGCGCGTTACACCCGACGGGCATCCTTATTTATCTCGTTCGAACGAGTTATCACTTCTGATCCTGTTGAAACGGAAGCAAAGCCATCGGAATGAAACGATTTTCATCGAACACGCCGATGCGGCCCGTAACTTCTTCGTACAAATTAGCCAGCCACACTTGCGCGACTCGAGCTTTTGCCACTGGTTTTTGCGCGTCGCCGTTCTGCCGCTGCGTGAGCGTAACGCGCGTGACACGATTCACGGAAAATTGGTATGGTACATTGAATTCTGCGGAGCAACTTTTTCATCGGTGCTGACGAACGTATCTTTCGATTCTGACTTCGCAGTTCTTATCTGCCGCGTAAGGCGTAAACGTAAACTGTCGATGTGATCGGAAGCTGCTTTCCCGCGGTCTCTATCAGCCGCACGGAGTATCCGATGCGTCACGTAGAAACAGTTTATTTGCTTTTCGTGATACCGTTTTCCTTGAACAGAGCCAACGAGCAGTAACTCGTTTCTACGCTAACGCGGCTGGAAAGGATAATGAGACGAGAGCACGTACAGTATCCGCAATTGCCTCGTGAAAATATCAAGCAGCTTTTTCCACGGAGCAAGGACTATTTTCTTCCCTTTCGCGTTAAATTCTCACCTTACCATACTGTTTGTGAGAGAACCACCGAGCGATTTATCGTGTTTCGATTTTGATACGACATCAGATACTGCAGGGGCATTTACGATTATGGTTTCTAGCCCCTGAAAGGATCGGTGAGCATGAAAGTTGGTTTCAAAGTTTCACCGAAACGGTACCCATTCGACGAATCTGTCGACGAGTCGTTCGTAAATGACACCGAAGAATAGTCTGAGGAGCAAAGAAAGGAGGTTGAGCAACAAGTATTCCGATACGCGTAATTTCGAGTTTCTATTTTGACGGCGCGTGAATCGAAACGATCTGCCTTTACGCGCGTTCCATTCCCTTTGGTAAGAAGTTGCAGTATTTTCGTCCTATCGCATCGATCGAACACCGACAGTGAAAATCTGCTAAAGCGTCATCGATTCGGTCGAATATACGTTTGACGAGAAGAGAAGAGAAGAGAGGAGAGGAGAGCAGAGGAGAGGAGAGGAGAGGAGAAGGGAAGGAAAGGCGAAAAGGAAAGCGAGAAAAGGAGTGGGAGGATATTTGGAAAAAGTTTGCGATTGAGAGAAGAGGTTGGGTTGGGTTGGGTCTGTCGTGGTAGGTAAGCGAGTTTGAAATGGTGGCGGGACGCGGCACAAAGCGCGCTCTCGCGGCAAGCATGCGCCGCTGAACAGAAGTCGTCGCAAGTTGACAGACGCGAGAATCGATTGTTCCCTGTGGGTAGAGGTTAGTGCGATTAACCTCTCATCGTGGACTCCTCAGATCGGAAGCGAACGAACGTTCGGTGAATCTTTTTCGTTGAAGAAACGTTGCGATGGATGGCGGGTCCGATGGTTTAAAGACAAACGAGGAGATTATCGAGGAACTGACGAAAGATCTCGAAAGTTCCTGCATCGGCGCAAACGAAAACTCTGAATCATCGGATGACACGAATGCGAAGGCGCACCTGAAGTCTGCTAGTTTATCGGAGGATTCTTGTGAACGCGTAGGAAAAGACAGCGAGGACGACAGAGCATGTGAAACGGAAGGCACACGGAACACGGGTCTTCCGGAAGATTTCGTGGACGAAGAATTCTTAAAGGACAGAGAAGTTACACTGACCGACAGGGAAAGAGAAGTTTGTATTCGTTGGACGGACCGTGTGAATTTCCGACGCATCCCACCCGCCGTACATATTTCTGTTATTCTTTCTTTTCAGAGGCTCAAAGACGAAGCGGAGAAATTGAAGAACGAGGGAAACGATCTGTTTAAGTGCGGCGAATACGCAAAGGCCATATCCGGGTACACGCAGGGTATACGAACTTGTCCATTGGCTTACGACGAAGAAAGGTCTATTTTGTATGCCAACAGAGCCGCGGCCAAGTCAAAATGTCTGGTAATATCGTCGTTCGATACATATGTCTTGCAAAATGTCGTCGAATCGGCGGCTAGGCCATTTTCTTCCAACTTATACGATATTGCTTGAGTAGGAGACAGAGTCTGCGATATCCGATTGCACGAAAGCCATAGAATTAAATCCCAGTTACGTGAAGGCCCGTGTCAGGAGAGCACAGCTGTACGAAGAAACGGACAAATTGGACGAAGCCTTGGAAGATTTCAAGAAAGTTTTAACCATAGATCCTGGTCACGTGCAGGCAAACTACGCCGTCAGGGTAAATAAAGATAGCCTCTCGAGCTTCATAAATGATCGCCGTGTCGAGCGTAATACGATAATTGTTTACAGAGGTTACCTCCGCTGATTCATGAAAGGAATGAAAAGTTGAAAGCGGAAATGCTTGGGAAATTGAAAGATTTAGGAAACATGGTGCTAAAACCTTTCGGACTCTCGACGAATAATTTCGAGTTGCAAAAAGACCCGAACAGTGGCGGTTATTCAGTGAAATTTCATCAGAATCCCAGTTAATATATATATCTCCTTGAGCGTCCCATAAGTTTGGACTTTGTATAAGTTGCGAAACACATGATGTAAATTCTTTTTATGTAAATTCCAGATGGTGTGCTTCTTATTGTAATAAAGATGTAAAGGTTCCGACGCGATATGTTTGAAGGATATATCGCGTGCGATTTCGTTTGTCCAAAAGAACCTGTAGCGATAAGAAAGTAACGTTCGGTGCGCGGAGGTTGTTCGTCGAATGCGATCCCAAGGTTTTCGACGATAGATTTAAACGCGTTACCGCGATTCTGTCGGAGCGTCTCCCGCATTTCGTCGCAGTAACTTTCTCATCCGTCGCGTCCTGCTGCGTGCGCGCTCGCCCAGCCGCCCGCGCGGTTTCATTCCGAGCGAACGGATTTAAAGATGAATGTGTTCGGAAAGATGCCGTACAGAGATCGGACGAAGTTTTCGAAACGCGTGAACCCCGCGGGCAATGGTATTCCTTATTCTCGCGGGTATTCGCGGAAACGAGCGGACGGCGTTGCAGGTGCAACGAACGATCGCTGACGGAAGAGAGCAGCGGGTCTTGCTTCGATGTCGGAGCGACGCGGTTGTCTCGTCTCCTGAAATTCCCGGTCTCCTTGGCTCTTTCGTTTTTCGATTCCGCTCCGACCGATCCGCGTCCTCTTCTCTGGTTGCGTGTTCGCCAAGTTGGCGAAGGTAGCGGAGCGCACGCGTGCCCACGTGACACGGCGAGTATCGGAGTGCTGGGAACGGGACGGATGCGGAAAGAAGGAAGGAGGGCGTGGGGCGAAGGGAAGGTTCATTCGCGAGAGCAGAAAGTAAACGCGGCGTACGGCGCAAGCAACGTCGAGCGACGAGCGAGCAAGGGTGGTGCGGATCGTGGCGAAGGAAAAGGTTGGCGCGGGCAGGAATCGTCGGTGCGCGTTCACGCGGTTTCATCGCGACGTCCGTGAGATACGCTGTGGCGAGAATCAACTTGCCAGCAGGAGAGAAAGTAGCGTAGGGGGAGAACGAACAAGCTGGTCGAGTGGCGGGTGGGAGGAAGGGATGATGAAGCAGCGAAGGGGAAGAGAGATGTGAAAAGTCGGGAGGAAAGAGGGAAGGAAGGAAGGAGAAGCGTGGTGGTAGGATCTTGTTCGTGCGAACTGGGATATATCGCAGCGCGAGGATGGCAGCGAGGTCGACGGTGAACCGGAGAGACAGCGGACGCGGTATTGGCTCGAGGGTGGTTCAGTGAGCACGGCACCTACGTACGTAACGGGGCGAGAAGACGACGCCTACGAACTCGCCGAGGACGCATCGCCGCTTTTATGCAAATCAATAATTCGAGTACGCAGCGCCGATAAACTTTGCCAGCGGTTGCTAAAAATATCGAATCTTGTCGGTGAGCGGCGGGGAGCGCGACAACGACAACGACAACGACAACGACAACGACGACAACGACTACGACAACGACAACTACAACGGCCACGACCACGTCCACGACGTGCACGAGGACGAGGACGAGAACGAGGCGACATCGAGACACAAAGATCAGCTAGCCGGTGATTGGCTGCTGGTCGTTTGCGTGCGAAGAGTTTCGCGATCTCGACGCTGGCGAGTAATGTGCAACGCGAGGGAAAAAGGGGTAAGCCGGACCGCTGCGTCGCTTAATAACGATCGGTAGAAACATCGAATTAGGTCACTTTCACTGCCACTGCCACCCCCTCGCTTTCCACGCGGTTCTTCCTTCGCACGCACCGACTCTACCTTCCCAATTACTACCTTCTGCCTTTCCTCTATTCTCCTCTCCTCTCCTCTCCTCTCCTCTCCTCTCCTCTCCTCTCCGCGGTTCGTTCGCGTCCGGCAATCGTATCGAGCGGCGGCGCACCTTTGCAACCTTTCGATTCCGATACGCGTGGTCGCGGTCGCCAGAAAAGTCTCGGTGCGAACCGTCATAGCTCTGTTACGTTCTCGTACCGTCGCGATGCGTCAGTTTTGCCTTTGGCCGGAAGAGCGGCGTCGCGACGGCGAGCCCCGAGATTCTCTTTCTTCCTAACGAACGATCTTTGAAATTCCTCTGCTCAGCGATTCTAGAGTATATTCGAAGAGATTGATACGTTGCATAAGGGGAAGGGCGCGGGGGGGTATCGGGAAGTTTCCTCGACACCCAGCGAAGCTTTTAGTTTTGCTGGAGGAGAAGGCGGTACCCCGAAGCCGAGAACAATCAGATATCCTAGAGAGTGAGAGCTTTTGACACGGACGGAATAAAGCGCGCGCATTTCTTCGCGTATTCGAAATCGAGCCTCGAAAGAAGGGGAGTTCGTTCGGCCGCGTATCTCGAACGAATTGCCGGGACTTCCGACGTCGTGGTCGAAACAATGAGACCGCGCGACAGTTTTGTTTCCGCAATACACGTTAGGAGATAATGTCGAGCGCGGGGAAACGGAGACCGTACTCCGCGTTGTTTGGAGAAAAATGTTGAGGCGCGTGCCGCGCGATTCTTTTTGCAGCTCGCGACACGACGGCACGCGTGCGTGGCTGGGCGTGCACGTGCACGCGCGAGTGCGAACGATCGAAAAGAGATTCGTCGTTCTCGGTTGCTCGCAAGGGGCTCGACGAGGAACGGCGGGGTCCGGTCCGCGCTCGCGGTTGTTCCGTCTAATTGCACAGGAGCGCTCGAACGATCGAAAGAAAGCGAGAGGCGTCGATATTCCTCGGCTCGAATCTCTCGTTGCCCAATGACAACGGACATTGATTTTCTGTAGCGACGCGACGCGACGCGACGCGACGCGACGCGACGAGACGCGACGCGATGCGTGCGTACGCGTGTTCGCGGATACGCATACATATTTGAAACGATCGATACGCGCGCGGCCGAATGAAAACACTTTGATCCTCCGTATGTTTCATCCGGCGCGGTGCAGGACCGCTTGACATTGGAACGCGAGCCGAGACGTTTGCAACGTGTTCGCTGGGGCGGGGGATGTTCCGCGTGTACCGACTGAAGCTTGTGCAGCGAATGCAGCAGAGACCGGTGACGGTGCTCGTCTCGCGATCGAGCAACTTTTATTCGATCTCGATCGGTCGCGAGCGTCTCGGATTTCGAGCGAGAGGGACTCGCGTGACGACGGTCCGAACCGTCGCGTCGGCTCCGCGCAAACGGTAAAACGATGATAAATGCGTTTCAGTCGAGGACAATGAGGAACCAGTTACGTAACTCGCGACGCAAAAAATGGCCTCTGCGTTTCGGGCTGCTGCTCGCCTACGTGCTGGTCCAGTACGTCGCGTCCGCGAACATACCCACCGAGGAGTCGACGTTGCCTTATCCCAGTTCCACGGACCACGAGGAGACCTGGACCAGCGAGAGCAGCTTGGGGTCGTCCACGTTCGGATCGCAAACCGAGGCGGCGGTGAGAACGGAGGGAGCGAAGGAGAAGGAGAAGGCGTCGTCGGCGAAGGAAGGTTCGCCCGGGGAAGATTCCGCGAAAGAAAGCGGTCCGAAGGGCACCGAAAAGGCGGTGGAGCCGCAGAAGGAGCAGAAAGCGACGGACGAAAAGGCGACGAAGATACGTGGACAAACGAAGGTGGAGGGGCCAGGAGGGAAGGCGACGACGGTGGCCCCTAAGAAGGAAATCGCGGCAGCAGCCACCAGAAAAATCGTTCCAAGGACGACGACGGTGAGACGCGTTAGGAGATTTTGACCGATTCGCGTTCGGAGGAGAGGAGAGAGAGAGAGAGAGAGAGTGATGAGAGAGTCTGGCTCGTTCGAAATCGCAGGTTCCTTCGGTGACGACGATGAAGTACGAGCGAGCAACTTGGAGGCCGCGACGGGAGAACTGTTCACCGCCAGCCATCGAGCAGTTTCCACGACCTTTGATGGGGCCGGCGGCCAGGAAGCACGGTGGATTGATCATCCACATTTTGGTGGCCGTTTACACGTTCCTGGGTCTCGCGATCGTCTGCGACGACTACTTCGTTTCCAGCTTGGACAGGATTTGCGAAGGTAAGAGCGGTCCGGTCCGACTCGACTCGAGGAGAAACGTTTGTCGCGCGAATCGGAGGGCAGAGAATATAGAAGCGCGCGCGCGTGTGTGTGTGTTTGCACGCAGAACTGCGGTTGTCGCCGGACGTCGCTGGCGCGACTTTTATGGCCGCCGGTTCTTCGGCGCCGGAACTGGCGACGGTCGTGATCGGTGTTTTCTTTGCCAAGGACGACATCGGAGTAAGTGGCAAGGAGATTTTGCACGCGTAGAACGGTAGAACACGATCGATAGCGATCTGCGAGGGAAGCAGCAACGAGCGAGTTATCGTTACAGGTGAGCGGCGTGATCGGTAGCGCAGTCTTCAATATAATGTTCGTGATATCGGTTTGCGGACTCTGTACCAGCACGGTGTCCAAGTTGAATTGGTGGCCTCTGTGTCGAGACTGTTTCTTCTACGCCGTCTCGATCCTCGTGATGCTCGGTACAATCTACAACGAATCGATATCTTGGTAAGACCGGTGGATCGGCCGGCTGGGTCGAGCGTCGCGCACGGATGCCGACGATGAGTGGACGACGCTCGTTGAACCCCTGCTTTTCTTCACAGGATGGAGTCTCTGTTCATGTTGATCATGTATGCGGTCTATTGCGTCGCGTTGTCCTTCAACGCCCGATTGGAACGTTGGGCGAAATCTTACGATCTGCCTTTCCTGCCGAAAGATGACGAGCCCGCGGAGGAGAGCGCTCTCGTCAGTTACAGATCGCTGCAGGAGGATCGACTGTCGTACACGGGCCCGAATTCGCCCGTCACCGATCACCTGAAGATTACCCAGGAAGGTAACGCCGCGTCGTCCGGCATTCCGTTACGAGACCGAAAGAGAAACTTGTAACAGGGTTGTTTGTCATCTTCAGCGGCAGGGGGAGGAGGAGGAGACGGCGTCGGCGGAGGCGGTGTTGGCATGGACGGCAGCGGCGGCGGCGGCGGCGGCGGCGGTGGCGGGGGCGGGGGCGGGGGCGTGCCAAATGTACCGGCAGCTCCGAAGCAGCCGGAGTATTACAAAGCGAAGGAACCCGACCCGAACGAAGCGTCGCCATTGGAGAGACCTACCGATGCCAGCAAGTGGACACTGTTCACCTGGGGTCTCGTTTACCCGATTCACTTCATGTGTCGCGCGACGATGCCCGATTGCCGACAGGACAAATATCGGAACTGGTATACTTTTACGTTTTGCGTGTCGATGATTTGGATCAGCTTCTACAGCTACATCATGGTGTGGATGATTACGATTATAGGTGAGAGGGAATCGCGCGGATGTCGGGGTAGGTGAGCCAGGCGTGCGAACTTTGACCTATTCGCGTGATGTTTTCGCAGGCAGCACCCTCGGCATACCCGACACGGTGATGGGTTTGACGTTCGTGGCTGCCGGTGTCAGCGTCCCCGACGCGCTCTCGTCGTTGGCGGTGATAAAGGAAGGCCTCGGGGACATGGCGGTGAGCAACGCGGTCGGCAGCAACGTCTTCGACATACTGGTCTGCCTTGGCCTTCCATGGTTCATACAAACGGCCATGATACAGCCCGGCTCGCACGTGAACGTCACCAGTCGAGGTAATCGATCCATTCCGATTCGCGATCGCGCGTCGAAGCGTAATTCGATCATCCGTATGCACGCTTCTTCTCAATTGCGGCGCAGGCCTCACCTACTCGACCGTGTCTCTGCTGTCGACGGTGGTATTCTTGGTGCTGGCAACCCACTTGAACGGCTGGAAGTTGGACCGACGATACGGAGTGGTGCTGATGCTTTGGTACCTGGTCTTCATCGTGTTCGCCTCGCTGTACGAGCTGAACGTTTTCGGTGAAATGAATCCTCCTGTGTGCTTTAGCTCGTTTTAAACGCGACGCGTTTCCGCTTGCATTCGATTCCCGCGTCCAGCCGCTGCTCTCTTTCCCGGAAAGCAACCACGATGGAGGATCGTTCGAAAACTCGGCCGGATCTCGAGCGTCCCGTCGTTCTCCTCCGTCTCTGCCTCCTCCTTTCTCCCTTCCTCGAGACCCTCCTTCCCATCCCAGTTTTTCAGCCGACTCGAATTCGTTGGCGAGGAGAAAAGGGCGAAAGCAGCGGCGGCAGCCGGACGGGAAGGACGAATCCCAAGGAGCGCGCGCGCGCGCGGCCACCGACTCGCTTCGCCTTGGAATCGAAGCGTGCCTACGAGCTGCGACCGACCCGGAGGAGCTACCGTTTCGTCGCCGGCTCTCGAGCGTTCCGAAAGATCCGACCGCTCCGCGAGGCTTGCGCCGACACCGTGATGCCAGCGAGAGTATCGACGCAAAGATAAGCTTTCCTTCCTTCGAGACGCGCTTTGTGTTCACGGTCGAGGGAATAGCAGGAGAACGGAAGAGGAGGGAACGTCGAAGGAAGGAAGGAAGGAAGGAAGGAGACGGACAGAGACTCGAACAGGCGATAGATTTAGCAGTATTAAGAGGAACGATCGAGCGAGGCGGTAGGCGGCAGAGGCCAGAGGCCAGAGTCGGCGGCAGAGATGCGGGGCCGATCGTGCCGGCCGCGGCCGTCGCATTTCCCCTCGAATCGTCGAGGCTCGATATACTCCGGACAGTTCCAACGATTTTCAACTTTCCCGTTTCTCCCTCCCTTCTTCGTATTCCCGATAGTTTCTCTCGATATATATACCTCTCCCGATATCTCCCGCGCCTCTGCCGCCCCCTCCTCTGACCACCCGCCAGCCCATTCACGCACACGCACACGAATTTTCCTGGCAGACGCAACGGTAGGTACCGGTTGCATGGAGGCGACGCGCGGTCTCCATCGTGTTGCAGAGACGAGTCGAGAAGAAAGTGCGCAGACGTTCTCGCGACATCAACGCGTCCGCAGTTCGTAAGGATTCGCGAGATCAAAGGAGACGGCTCGTTAGCGCGAGTATGATCGGTAGAGCCGTGGGGTGGCTGACAACGACGACGACGCGATCGTCCGTGCGAGCGAGCGCAGCGTAAATCCCGCTTTTTCGATTCACCGAATCGAATGGTAGTCCATCCAGGCGTACGGGAGCAAAGGGACTGAACGAAAGACACGGTTCTCGAAAACTTTACGATGAAAGTACTAAATATTGATTTCTATCGAAGATTTTTCTTACGAATTATGTCCCTGTGCCAGCGCCTTATCGATCATTCAACGAAATTGATTGTTCACGGTCCAACCGCTTTCATATTGTACATGTATTATATTTCCCGACAGTTTCAGCGATATTTATTTTTCTACGATGAATGTTTTTTTCGCTCAGAGAATGTTCTCAAGATCCCGCGTAGATGGATTTGTTCTTCTCTTTTCGGATCTTCCATCAGACTGTAGTCGATCTCAAAGAATCGACGGATATCGTCCTACGAAATAGCTGAAGCGTTAGCACCGTTGCTTAGGAATTCGAAACTCGAACAGCTTCGTGGTTTCATGTTTCGTTGCCTCCTGTCTTGTTTCAATAGCACTTTCTACCGAACGATTAGGAGGGATACGAGAAGCAAGAAAGTTAGTACTTGTCGTCCAGTTGCATGGTACGAATGCGGTATGCGTGATGCGATAATTTGCGAAAGATTCCCGGGGAGAGGGATTATAAACTGGGGGAGGGTGGAAAGGAAAGGAAGGGAGGGGGTGTGGGAGGGAGGGAGGGAGGGAGGAAGGGCGGCGAAGGGGACGGGTGGTAGGTAGAATTGAGACGAGCGCGAGCGATAAGCAAGAAAAAAGACAATAATTGACGCAGCCTTATCCGATGAAAGTATCTACAACGTTAGACTGCGCGTTCCTTGAGATCGACTCGGATTCGAGGATGCTGAGAGTCGCGCGGACGGAGCGTACCTTCGCTTCCGAGATCCTTTGATCTCTTTCGGCCGTGTCGCCTCGTAGAAACGATCGAGGAAAGATCGATCGATCCTGCCGGGGAACATATAGGCGCGAATAGACGAGCATGCACGGTCGGGGCAGGGTCGGTCGGCCGATCCGCGGACGACTCGGACGGTCGGAATGATGCGGCGTCCATCGAGCGCAGCCTTTGACTATGTATCCTTGGGAATGTTAGGTAGGTATATAGTACGCGACCAATTAGCCAACAGACCACTAGCTAGTGCGTTATGCTCTTCGAACGAATGATAATCGACTGGGCGATCCGTAAAGGGATCGCAAGGATCGCGCAGAAGCTTTAGTATAAACTGTAAACTGAACGTACCAGCGCGCGCATGCGTGTACGTACGTACATATTATACATATAGACACGTGTATGTAAGTATACGTAGACGGAAATGATACGAAAGCTTTAGGCCCGCAAGAATATTATCGACCGTTCAGCGTGTTTGTTCACTATTTTATTCGTTATTGTTAGCGCTTTAGACGAATATACATACGTACGTTATATAGATTGTTGTAAGGCCACCGTGAAGCGCGGTGCGCTCGATCGGTCGAAACTATCGGAGGTTCGTGTGCGAAGGATTGCTCCGAGGCAGAGTTGTATCGAACGCATCGACGCGACCGGTAGGTTCCGGAGATCGAGAGTCGGCCACCGGCCACCGGCCACCGGCCACCGGCCACCGGCCACCGGCCACCGGCCACCGGCCACCGGCGCTATTTATACTGACTGCCGATGCCGCCGCGCCGGCTTGGAAACGGCTGCAGCGCCGTCATCTTTCGCGCCGCGACATCGCGTCGAACTTCACCTCGATTCGCCTCGATTCACCTCGAGGAGTCATGAAAACGGTGCTGGAAAGTGTACGCCGACGAATCTTGCCTAGCCGTTCGATGCCAGGCGTTTCTTCGAATCTTTCCAAAAATTGATTCGAGCAAGCTGGATCCGTTGCGTCCGCTTCGCGGGCGCAACGAACGGTCCGAAAGCAGGAAAGCGCGATTCGTTCTCTCCAGATATAAGTCGTTTTCCTTTGTTCCACGCAACCCGCCCTCCACCTCACTTTCTCGATCTCTCTTTACCTTCCTCCTTCTGTCGTATGTCGATTATATCGTCGACGCGACATTTCGTTCGAGAGTCGGTGTAACTAGTCAATCGAAACGTCGTATCGAAGAGTTAACGAGTAATCGGTAGTCTTATATTCTTAGGCTGATTAGGCGGTAGCTTAACGCAACGTCGATCAATTGTTCGGTGCCCTTAATGCGCGTAGTTCGTAAAACAAAGTCAATATACGGTTTAGACGTTTTTCGTATGTTTCGACGAATCCGGTTACCCGCCCCTTGCCCCTCTTGTCCTCCTCCGCCGATTCTCGAACGATCAGCACGGAGACGACGACGACGACGACGACGACGACGACGACGACGACGACGACGACGACGGGAAACACGTTATCGGAAGGAAAGCGTTCACAGTTATTATGCGGTTTCCGCGCTATCGTCGTATCGCGGCAAAACGAAACTGAGAAATGGGGGGGTGGAAGGTACGATGACGCGCCGTTCGATCGACATCGGCCCGACAGAAAGTTCATTGTTGACTGTTGTAACGGTAGATTTTATATCGTCATATACAAGCCTATATATTATGTATGTATGTATGTGTGTGTCTGCGCGTGTATATGCACGTGTACATGTACGCGCGCGCGCGCGCGCACACACATAATTAGCGTGGTGTCGATTAGAGTTGATTTTTAACGACGTCCTCTTCTTCCTCCAGCGTGCAATACCTTTTTCTTGTCTTTGTCGAGTCAATACTTCCGCGTACCTGCGATCAACCAGAGGGAATCCCCGCTCGTTTCCGATGCATCGTTCACGATCGCGGTTGCTTCGGTCCCGCCGAAGCGATCGATGATCTTCGCATCGATTCTCGAAGCGACGAGACCGCGAGCGCGCGTTCCGGCGGGATCGATCGAAGATCGAGAAACGGAGAATCGTGCTGGGCGCCACTTTATACGGTAGACGGCGTGGAACCCCGCTTAGCATTTTATACAGCGTATACTCGTAGAGAAAACAACTTGCATGCGATAGGGCGTATCAGGCTGGTACGGATAACCCGGTATCGATCGTTCGACCGATCTTTTCTAACGGTAGATTTAGTTTCGTTCGATCGATCTTTTGTAAAAGTAGATTTAGTTTCGAGTCGAGTGGACGTTCGACGAGCGCGCGAACGTGGTTGAGATAGCCCCACGCGCGCAGGCTGTGACGATCAAACGGAGAAAGCGTATATCCATCGTTTACAACGAACGGGCGAAGGAAGAAGGAGCCGCGAATGAATCGAAGACGAATTCCTGCGGAGTCAGATACGGGATTCCCTCTGCGCCAACGTCTTTACTACTTCTTAGAGAAATTTCCAAAAGTATCCTAAAGCGTCAATACGTCTAGTCATAGCCTATTACACCGTTATGTAAATAATTGTTCCACGGCTGTCGCCGAGATGGATACATAGACATATATAAATGATACAGAAATATATACGTATATATGTATGCGCGTATGTATGTATACACATACACGCGGCAAATCTAACGACACACGGAGTATACACGGGTTTACATAGGTATTTATACCAAAAATATGTACGCGCTTGAGAACGCAGCGAGGGCCTAACAATCTTGTAAGATGTACTTCCGTAAGTACGTGCGTTTGTGGGCATGTACCGTGCTTCGCGAAATCTGTCGAAAAAGATCCAAGAAACAAACAGATATATACATATATATATATATATATATATATTCATATTCATATGTATATGTATATGTGTATGTATGCATGCATAATGAAAGGTACTTCGAAAGAGAACGATTCAATGTTATACAGACCTTGTTTAGCCTACAGAAAGTAAGGAAGAAAAGCGTATAGGCTAAAGAAATGTAGTGGTAAGTACTCCGATGTACTTGACGAGTTTGAACAATAAAAATGTTGGCATCGATCAAAGCAGAAACCTGTGATCGGTGGACGGTGCGTACGCGCGAATACAGTGTCGGCCATGGGAAATAGGGAATTCCATCGTACATTTCGTCGAATAATTTACCTTTATTCTCTTGGTAAATGAATATACAAAGTTTACACCTAGTTTATTTGCTTATACGATGCATCGATTAATAATGTTGATACGTTGTGACGATAATAATGTCGCTGCTATAACCGCGCATACCATTTTTCTTCTTCCCATTGCTCCGTACATACGTGTTCGAGAGCACGATATATCTTCCCGCGAAACGATAAAGCATGTGTCGTGAACGATACGACCGCGAGAAGAACGTTCGGATGAAGAGAAAATCGATGAAAGTGTGCGGGAACGGCAGGAAAGCGGAGTTGCACCTCCGTTCCGTCGGCCCTTCGCTTTTCCTCTCTTTCGAATCGTTTCTTCGCGACGGATTCGTTCGAATCGAGTAACGGTGTATGACTCGGTTGTTTCGTAGGCCGGTTACATTCTCGTTCTCGTTCTCGTTCTCTTGCTTTTTCGCTTTCGCTTTCGTTTTCAGTTTCTCTCTCTCTCTCTCTCTCTCTCTCTCTCTCTCTCTCTCTCTCTCTTCGCAAGAAACGAAAGGAGAAGGAGGCAGCTTTTCCGCTCCTTCTAGAACGCGAGAGCGATCGACAGCGGTCGCGAGGATCCGAAAAAGAAGGAGCAACGCGAAATCGATGAAAGCGGCGCGGGCAGACCTGAAAGAGCAAGAAACGAATGGATGCGAACGAGTCGGAAAATTCCTTTGGTATCGTGCTCCTCTTCGAGAGTAATCGAGAGCGCGCAAAGCTTTAGCATTTAACTGTGACTCTGAATAAATACCAAGGCTAGTCTAATCAGTCTTTATACAATTATTCGTACATGTCTCTCTCTCTCCCACTCTTGCTCGCTCTCTCTCTTCATTTCGTTCATTCATCCTCGCTGTTCGTCTCTCGCAAATTCCACTCGATTCTTAATACTATGTACAGCTTTTGGAGGAGTCGTCGAGGGCGACGCGGAAACGCAAACAAACGAAGAAGCACGCACGCACGCACGCACGCACGCACGCACGCACTCACTCATACACGCACATAGAGATCTTCTCCGTTTCATGATTATACATAAGACGCTCGTGAACTCGCTCGGAAGGACTCTGATAGCGGCGAGACTCTCCGGTGAGACACAGAGAGATCGACTCGTTCTTTTCAAAGCCTTCGTTCGATCGGATGAGTCGGCGCGTTTAGCTTCTAGCCGGATCTAAAACGAACGGAATACGGTCGCTGACTGACGCTAGACGGTAGAAAAATATTTCTGCGAGAAGCAGCAGTGTCCGGTTGCTGTTGCCGTTGCCGTGGCTGATTATGATCGCGTTCGTGACAACGACGACGACGACGACGACGACGACGACGACGACGACGCGAACGAGGAGGTAGGACGATTCTCGATCGGTCGAACGGTCGAGGCTCGCGCGGGCGGCGAGACGAAACGGTTCGTCCGGTCGTCGATCGATCCTCCGGAATATTCTCGAGACGCGCTCGTCTCTGCGAACGGATGGTCCTTTCACAATGATATGTACGATCGACATGGCAAAGCGTTCCCTGAACGAATCTTGGGAAACCGTGTGCGGCTGGAGCCGCCGCGCCGTTCGTTCGTGAACCGATCTCGTCGGTCGATCAACCGCACGGATGCACGAACTCGGTGACGGGAAACGATCGGTCAAACTTCCGTCCGGCTCCCAATTTCTTTCTCGTTTCTTCGTCGGTTTCGCTGGACGACGCTCTTCTCCGGTCGTTCGTTGACCGCGAGCCGAGATGGAATCGAGCTTTGCGAGTTCGAGACGCGCGCGTTAAAGTCCGCTTGGAAAAATATACAAGTACAGCGAAAGCTTCACGATTTTGCGGCACTTGGGAATGGGGTAGAGAGTCCTACCCGTTCATTATTATTCTTCGTTAGAAAGCTTCAACCGTATTCGCCTCGATGCTTTCGATCTTATTGTTAGAAGAATAGACGCGTATCGTTTCAGTCGCTCGCAAGAAGTTTCTCTATCCGACTCTATGGAGGTATGAAAAATGACGGGAATCTCACGCAACGACTCGCCGAACGAGCAGAGTTTCTCGCGTTGCTCGATCGTTCGCGGAGAACGCTTGGCGGGCTGACCCGTGATTCTCGCCTCCGCGCCTTCTGCTTTCAACGATACGCTACGGCCGCGCGTTATCCTACCGGAGGAGACTCGTCCCTCTTGTCGTAACAAAATATGTATCTGTTCCCTCTCTTCCGACGACTCGTATCGAACATTAGGATAGAAAAGGAAACGCGCTGGTAGTAGAAAAAGCATGCGTCGCGGCCGCTTTGCGATGCGCTGGCGGATTTTCACTCGCAAAATGCGAATCGAAGCAAGAATGCGTCGGAACGATCGGTATGCGAAAGCAACTTCGTCCCGAATGTTTCGACGTCGAGGCTGATCGCGTCGGTTTCTCGAGGAAAAGGTTCGTCAAAAATAGGGGGAATCAGCGTCGCCGGCGCGGCGGCGACCCGATGCCTGCGAATGATCGCGTATAAAAAGACACCCGTACACACGGTGTTCGGCCGTGGTCCGATCGCGAGGTCTCGATTCCATCTTTGTTCGGAGAACGTCGCGAGAAACGCGTTCGTCGCCGACCGTGAGATTTCGCAACGCCGTGCGCTCCGCTTCGGCGACGCGCCACGCATGGAACGATGAGAACGTTTTCTCTTCGAAGATATCGAAAAATAAACTCCCGCTCTTTTGTCTTGGTTCCCTTGCGCAGCGTTTATCGAACGGGGCTCGGTATGCAGCCGGCGAAGAACGGTCGCATCGCGAAACGAAAGGAAAGATTCTCCGATTCGTCGACGAAAAGAGGCGTGCATCGCGTTTGCTTCGTCTCAACTACGAGTGCGATATGGTGCGGTGGTGCTGCTACTCGGTGCATGTGGTCTCGATTGTAAAGATCTTCCATAAAAATACTTCATCTTCTTTGAAAGTGCCAGGAATGTTCGAGAACGCGTTCGGCGTGTCCGCGCATTCGGCTCGTTCCAGCCTGCAAAAATATTGAGATCCTTCGCGTATCGTCGATACGCGACTACGTATTCGTGACTCGCGATTCGCAGTCCGTCCGGAAACTCCAGGAAACCGCGATCCTCCGTTCTTTCGTCAGTCTCGCGCACACTTCCGACAGCGACGGCGATACGGTCGCGCGAGAAACAAACGAATGCCCCTCGCAACCGTTTCGAATCCGCGAAAGGACGAAGTAACATGGCAGTCGACCAGAAACAATTGTAACCATGGATCCTGGAAATTGTGTAGTGGCAGTAATCGTCACCGCCGCCGCCACGCGCTTCCAGCGCGACTCCTTCGTTCGATCTCTCAACGATCCGATCCCGCAAAAAACCGATTCGCTTCATTTCCTGTTGTTCCTCCGAATCGGACGAATACGCAAGCGATCGGCGTCACTGCCTGCGACGAGCATTCCCCGTCTTCGACGCGGCCGGATACCGTCGTCACAGATTTCGATAAATTTACGACAACGGTTTATTTACAAGAGAAAGAAAAAAATGGAGGGACGAATAAATATATGAATATAAATAAGCGAATAAATAAAGTGGAGAAAAAGAAAGGACGAGCAAAGTGATGGCCGCGGAACGGTACGCGCTGCAATGGAACGGAACGGAACGGAACGGAACGGAACCGAAGGAAATTCGAAGTACGGGGTCGAAGGAGAGGAGGATGTGGAATCGAGTGGAATCGACGGGAGGCGACATTTCGCGCAAACCGTACCGGGTTATCGTTCCGATCGCTCGCCCTCGATCGTCGGTTGGGAATCGCCGGAGCATCGAACTCGTTCGCAGGAGGAATCCGCGAGAAGCGATGAAACGTCGCTACCCACCGAGTTCGAGTTCGATCGCGAACGATTCAACGGCGGCTGCCCGCGTTGCGTTCGTCAACGGACGAGGTCGTGCGACGCGTCCGTCGAACCGAGGAGAGAGGGAGTGCAGCGAGGAAAAGGAAGAAAGCGGATTCACGGGGATAGGAAGATTTCGAGCTCCTTCCGTTTGCGATCGTCGATCGGTCGTCGAACACGGGGGCGACGGGCGACGGGCGACGGGCGACGGGCGACGGGCGACGGGCGACGGGCGACGGGCGACAGCGAGCGAAGAGGAGGTGGGTCGATCCGATTCGGCGGAACGAATCGGGCTCCTGCTCGGAAACGGAAGCGGAAGCGGAAACGGAAGCGAACGGATGTCCTTCGAACACGGCCGTGTACGAGCACTTTGCTTCGTCGGCCCGCACGCGCACGCGTCCGACTCCGACCTTGCTCTCCGCGATACGGTCGAGTATTTCCTCCGGTCGGGGACGCACCGTGGCAACGTCTTTCTCGCTCGATCGCTCTGGCGCGCTTTCCCCGACGCGCAACGCTCAGCGAATCGTCGAAGGGAGAGGCCGAGCAACCGCCGCGCGCGTTCGCATCCGTCGTCGTTCCGTCGGCTGCAGGAAAGTTCGGGACCGAGAGCGTCGACGCGGTGTAAATCGGAGGCAAATGCGTCGCGCGATCGCATCGAAGGCGGAAGCCGCGAAGCACGGCAGTCGGCCGCGCCGTACGCTCGCGGAGAGGCGAACGATGAGAGCCGTTCGAAGCGAGAGCGGCTGTTCGTTGTCGCGGGGGCGGGAAAGCGGGAAACCCGAGGCGCGGCCGGGCTGGAAGCGTCGCGGCGGAGGGACGGACGGCGGAGGGGATATGTCGAGGGGCGTTTCAATGGGGCAGACAGGTATCGGAGTCGCCGCTGCTGGCCATGGAGAAGTTTGCGGAGTCGCGATCGGTCTGCCTGATTTGCGCGGCGAGGGCAGCCGATAGTTTGCCGTTGGCCAGAGGCGGTTGCGGGAAAGTGTGATGGCCCGGGAGGGCCCAGGGCTGCGCGTGCAGCTGCACCGGCGGAAACCTCTTGACGAAGGGATTGTTGCTCGCCGGCGGCGGCGGCGGCGTGGCCGCGTGCAGCAGCCTGACGCCGTTGTGATGGGAGGGCAGGGTGGTGTGGGAGGGTACGGAGGCGTGGACCTGGGGCGGAAGGAAGGTGTGCCGAGGCACGGATCCGCAGCTCCCGGTCGATCCGGTGATGTGCGACCCGGTGACGTGCGATCCGTGGGAAGCGTGAGGCAGCGGCATCGTCGAGCAGTGAGGATAGGTGACCGCGGCCGGCTGGGTGGGATAGTGAGGCAGGGTGGCGGAGGACGCGTGCACGCGGGCGTCGTTGCTCTCCGTGAACGAAGTCATCCTCATGTTGGTCGACCGGCCGAACGGCTCCTCGTTCGGATTCAACAGCGGCTCGGTCAGCTTCGTTCTCGACAGCTTCCGACGTATCACCACGGTCGCCTCGTTCGGGTTCTCGAGGATCACGGCCGGACATCCGGCGCCGGCTACCCCGCTCGCCTCCTTGCCGCTCGCGCTCGAATTCGCTGCGCCGTTCGCCTTTGCGCTCGCGCTCGCGCTCGCGGTCGCGGTCGCGGTGGCGGTCGCGGTGGCGGTCGCGGTCGCGGTCCCGTTCGCGTTCGCGCCCCCGTTACCGCTCCCGCTTCCGTTCAGGCTTGCGAACAGGGGCAAGTGATTCGCGTACTGAGGGGAGGAGAAGGATTGGCTGGTGCCGGGCCGACTGTTCGGCGGCGAAAAGGCGGCGGCGGCGGCGGTGGGTGGCTGAGTTCCACGTTGGAGGGAACAGCTGCGCCACTGTTCCCGCGGCTCCTCGATTCGCTGCTCGCCGGTCAAGTCGTCGACGCTGGTCGCTCGTCGCTGGCAGCTGCTCCCGTTGCTCGCGTTGCTCGCGTTGCTCGCGTTGCTGTGCACGCCGCTCGACGACGTTTCGCTGGTGTTGCTGTGACCCGCCACCGAGCCCGCTCCGCTGCTTCCCCCGACCGCTTCCAGCGGCGGAGAGTTGGAGGAGTCCGAGCGGGGGGTCAGTTCCTCGTGAGGCATCCCCGAGTCCGCCCGTCGCAGGCACCGCGGGGTCTGTCCTCCGTTTCCCTGAAATCAACGTCCAACTTTCGGTTCGATCGCCCCACTGCTCTTTCGTGTCGCTGAATCGCGGCACGGAATTCTCGAACGCGCGAGCGAACGCGGATGGCGCGAAGGGTGAGCAAGCTGCCGGCCGTGGATCGTACCGCGGATTCGATTTCCTCGAAATCGCTACGCCCGGTCTCCGGCTCTCTCGGCGGCCGCGGCCGAGGAGCTTGCTCACCCGATCGCCGGATCGCCGGATCGCCGGGCGGTGAACGTTAAGCTTGTGTTAGTACCTGGATGTTAGCGGTTAGCGGCGCCGTGATAGCTTCGGTGGTCGGTGCAGAAGTCGGAGTCGGAGGTGGCAGTGGAAGCGGCTCCGAGGTGGGATCGGGCAAAGGGTCGGGGGTCAAGAGAGGCGAAGGGTCACCCTCCGAGGGTTGCAGGTCGCGATTTGCGCTCGCGTAGTAAGTCACTTGGTCGTCGTTTACGCACTCGAGCAGCTGTGGGCATGTCGTGGGAATCGTTAATACGGATGCGGTGGTTCGGATGCGATCGAACGACAGGCTGGGACGCGATACGTGCGATCGCGCTGGCTCGCCGCCGCTCCGTTCGACACCGAAGCGTCGGCAGCTCCCGAAAGAACGAACGCGGCGAACGTATCGTGCATCGCATACCACGCGAGCGCGATCGAACGTTTCGGGGACCGTGTCGATCGAATTCGTCGCGAGTCCGGAGGCGGGAACCTGATAGGCGAGCGAAATCGTTCGTGCTCGATCTCGACCGAGACGAGGAGAAAAGACGGCGATGTCGACGCATCGCGGCATCCGTTCGAGTTCCGTTTCAGCGCGTTGGACGCGATCCGGCCACGACTGCTGCCTCGCCTGGCGAGCTACGCGCGCAATCTCTCTATCGATCGCCCTGTCGGTCTACAGGAAAAGGACTGATCTCGCGCGCAGTTGACTCGCGTCAGCGTTGCTTCGAACCTTAGAACCGATCGAAAAGAATGAAAGTACACGTGCTTTTGCGCGGCTCGCGTTCCGGAATGCAGGCGGACCGCCCCTGCGCGATATCAGCCACCCTCCCCGCTGTCGAGGCGGAACAGAAAACGATGAATGAGAAGCCGTAAAGGCGAACGAATGCGAGGGGAGTCGAACGAGGGAGGGGAATGGTTCGCGATCCTCGCGGAACCGTGCGTCGAAAGATCGCGCGACATCGTTCCAGCGTCTCCGGCCGGCGCGGCGACGATCGTTCTCGAGGGACGGTTTCCGCGAAAACAGGAGAGACCGAGAGAGACGAGATCGAAAGTAACGATCGAATACCTTGTTCTCCTCGGACGTTGAGTCGTCGGCTGGATCCAGTGACGTTATCAACGGTAGTTCCCGTAACGTGGCGTAATCCCCGTCATCCTCAGGGCCCCCGTCACCGGTGCCTCGTCTGGCTTTTCCCTTATTACTGCAATGGAAACGCACGGAAATGCATCGAGGATATTTGGTGGACGGAAAAGTGTAGCGAACACGAAAAGAGGAAAATCAGAGAGAAGAGTCCCGAGAGCGGAAGGGTCCGAGCGCGGTCGAGCGAACGCGACATCGGCTCGAACGAAGCGGGTGGGAGCGATCGACCGATACGCAAAAGTGGGGTCGGTTGGGTTGGCCGGGAAAAGCGGTACGGATCGAAAGCGAAAGCGAGGGCGAAGGCGAAGGCGAAGGCGAAGGCGGAAGCAACGAGGATCGTGGCGTCCGGATCGAGCACGATTCGATGGAGAGACAGGGGGTTGGTTGGCGGTGGATAAAGCGAGAGGGGTTCGCGCGAGCGTACTGAAAGACACCAAGAGGAGGGAGGAGGGTAGTTACCGCGAGCCTGACGTACTAGGCAGGTCGTTAAAGGTGACCTTGGGCTTGAGTTTCTTGTTGAGCCAACCCTTGTCGGCGGTGGGTGCGCCGTTGGCGTCGCCGGGCGATCGCGTCGGGGAGGGTCGCAGTTTCGGTCTCAGCCAGTAGATCTGCTCGTCGCCGTCCGCCGTCGATTCCCCGTCGACGGACTCGGCGTTCCCTGCGCGTGCACGAAACTCGTAAGCGGAAACGGTCGGGCGAGAGTGACGATCGGTGGAAAGGGACGGGACGAGTTACAACCTTGAGAGCGCGCCTTTCGCTCGATGGCGGCTTTCTGTATCACGCTCATGATGGCCTTCTTCGGCGAGGGATCGGCGATGGTGTAGGTCCTGCCGTTCCCGACGACCAGAAGCGGCGCGCTGGTGCCATCCTCGTCGTCCCTGGCGGAGAGGAGGTCCACGTCGGTGACGAGCTTGACGGACCTGGCCGACCGCACGGTCGCCCGGCCGATCGTCACCCGCAGCTTGAACGTCCACCGTTGCTTTATCGTCAGAAAGATCCAGAGCAGGAGCCACAGCAGCAGGTGGAGGACGGTGGCGACGATGCAGGCCAGGATGGCTCCGTCCAGGCTGCCCCGATACAGCACGCTCTGGTCGTAGAGCAGCGGCGCGCCGCAGATCGCCATCGCCAGGAACACGCAGAGCGCCGTGCAGTGGATGAAGTAGACCCAGCCGTTCCCCTCGCGTTTCTCTTTCGGCAAAATCACTCGCCGCTCCCGTTCTTGGTTCAAGAAGGCGGTGAACCTGCGCGGACGAGCGAAAACGTGAAACGGATAACCGCGCGTCCGTGACGCGGGATGGCTCGTCTTCGAACTCACTCACCTGCCGTAAGCGTAAAAGTACATCACCATGCTGGAGCAGAGAACCAGCAGAGACGAGAGTCCGAACAGAACCAGCGTGACGTGCGGGTTCAGGAGGAAATAAGCGTCTCCGAAGAGGGTGGATATGGTGCCGGTCGACAACGTCCGGTGGCGAAGGCCGGGCAACACTTTCAGCGGCCCGACCACTTGAACCTGTGGAAATCGCGCAAGAAAGAGGCCGCGGGTGAGAAACTGCCCCCCAGCTTCTCCATCGAACGTACGAACCTTGTAGAGGATGGACATTCCAGCGTAGGCTAACAGACTCTGAGCGGAATTCAGGACCAACTGGAAGCTGAAGATCGATCCCAGGGCTTTGTTGCACGACCAGAAGACCGCAGGATACCTCACGGAGTAGACGGCGAGAGCGATCGCGTAGTTCAAGTACTCCAGCGTGATGGGCCCGTAAGACTCGGCTGCGGGAGAAGTCGAACCATCATGTTGCGTGCGCGGAAACGGAAACGTAAACAGTTGCGTCGACGACCGAATGACGTCCGAAGCTGAGCGTTCGCGGTCTTACCGGTTTGGAATTCCACATCAAAGTTTTCCGGATGGTCCAAGTCGGCCAGGCTGTTCATCGTCAGCGACATGCTCTGCGCCGTCATATTTCCTGCGTTACCGCTTCGAACCGGTCCGATCGTCGTCGAACCTTTCCCCGCGCTCTTCGTTTTCGCTCTGCTTCTCGAGTTGTTGTTCCTCACGATGGTCTTCGCGGTAGGTCGTCTAGCGGAGCCACCGTGCTTGCTCGTGCTGCTCTTCCAACCGCCCGTCGATGTCAACGCGGATGCGGCCGTTGTCGCGGTCATCCTCGTCGTCGTCGCCCCCGAGGCCGCCGCCGCTACGGTGGCCCCCGTCGTCGCTATCGTCATCGACGCCGTTGCCGTCGCCGTTGTCATTGTTGCAGTAGTCGTCGACGTAACGGTGGCGAACTCTCGAGTGGCGGAGGTCAGGATCGCTCCGGCGGCGGTTGAGGACGCGGAACCGGTGCTCGATGCTCGCGGATCGGGAGGAGGCGTACCACCGGTGATCCCGGGTCGCAGGAGGCCAAGAAATCTGCCGGGGCTGCGGGTGGTCTCGCGGACTCGAGATCCGACGTTCTCGTCGAGAATGCCGGCGAATTCGGTAACGGCGGCGGCGACGTCGTTCCTCGTTTCGTCGGCTTCTTCGTTGGGAGTCAGCGTGACGAACGGCTGAGGCGTTATGAAACCGGTCAGAGTGCTAAAATTCACGTTCGGGTTCATGAAGCTGAACAGCACGAGTCGATCCCGATGGACCACCACCCAGTCCAGGTCCGTGCGCCAAATCGTCTCTGTAAAACAGCCGATCGTTGTTCTTTAGGATCGCGTCGCTTTCCAAAGAAGCACGGAGAGAAACGTTTCTTAGCCGCGCGCGGTCTGCTGCGATGCGATTACACCGAAAAGATCAACCCTCTCCCCCTCTCGATCCTTCGCGTTTCGCGGTCTCGTACTTTTAATTCGGCTTCAGGGGACGGATCGCAGCGGAAGTTGCGAAAGAGGGAACAAATTAGAAAAGCCCGCGGACGTTGGTCGGATCGCGAGGCTCCTCCGCGCGTGCTTTTCCACGGCATTTTCGGAGGTGAAGCAACGCGGAGAATTTCGCGCACGTGCGCGTTCGCATGACGCGGCAGGAAAAATCATGAAACGCAACGGTGCAGCGAGTGGCTTCGAACTGCCTTCGACAAACATAACCCCTCCCACCCGCACGCCCACGCTCACTCCCGCCACCACCCCCATCCCCATCCTCGTTCGCTGGCAGAGAAAAGCTGGCGCAAATTTTATTTGCTCGCCGCTAGCACGCCGCGAAAATACGATTATTCGTCCTGCAGCTGGCTTTTTCGCGTGAATTTGCAGTTATAAAGCGCACGATAACAGTTTTATTGGCGGGATCGCTGGGCTGATTGAATTGAAACGCGCAATAATTGATGGTGATTAATGGCGGAGCGAACGAGCGTTCAGCGGAAAGGTCGCCCGATCGGTGTTCTCGAACGACATCGTCGATACCGCGCACGCTGTGCGAAAATGGGCTACAGGAGGCGAAGGAAAGCTGTTCAGCGTACGCAGCGGAGCGAACGAATTTTCGCAGACGGTCGGTAGTAATTTTGTTATCAGCAAACTGATTACGGTTTGATCGGGCGAAGGTCGGTGGAACGGACACTCGTCGCAACGAGATCGGTGTTCTCGAACGAGATCAACGAACGTAACGGTGAAAGGGGGGGAGGCGGAAGAAGAATCGAAAGTGCGGGGAACGGAAGAAGCGGTTCATCGATAAGATGATATCGGAAGAGTGGAAAGGAAGGAAGGAAGGAAGGAAGAAAGGAAGGAAGAAAGAAAGAACGAAAGAAAAGTATGGTGGAAGAGAGGTACCGGAAGGAAATGGAAACGGTGTTCGAAAATGATTCTTGCCCGACGTCGACTTTTCGTTGGTACGTATTTCCGTAACCGGCGGGCGAGTCGCGACGATTCGCGTCGTCGTCGACCTGTGCTTCCGTCGCGGATTTGTCATGGAAGATTTTTCTGCAAGCTTTGCCGGATACTGCGAGCGGCTTTCCAGTAATTTCGAGATTTCTGTCGTTTCTCGCTGCAGGAGGAAGGACAGCGGGAGTAAAATTTGCACGAAGCAAATGGAGCGGTGACTGGTGCGCGTTGGTTTTTACGGTGGAAAGGGGCGTGCGTGGAAAAGGAAGGAGAAGAAGAAGGAAGAGGGAAAGAGAGGCGAGCGTATATCGCGAAATGGCTCGTGCATTAATTCGGCGAAAGAAATAGCAGATAGAAATGGAGGGTCGAGCTTGAACTCGGGCGAAGGTGGAAGGATTCAACGGGAACGGGAACGGGAACGGGAAATCCTGCAGCAAACTGTATGCACACACCTGGCGGATCAATACGCGCGAACCAGGACGCAGTCAGGACGAAGTTGCCCCGTTACATCCCGACCGCCCGCCCGCCCTTCCTCCCCCTCCGCGAATCGTTTTACCCCCGCTTTGGCGCGCTCCAAGCTGAAACTACCCTCATTAACCGCGACTTCGCGTACGTTTTATTTCTTCTCGATTCGAGTACGAAACGCGAGCGAACAACGAACCACCCGATCGAACCGATACGCGGTGCGTGTCGTTCGAGGCCGTCCCGTTTCCGCAAATCTAAAAAGCACCGAATTATTTCCGGTCGTTTCATCTCGATCCCGGTAATCGCGTTCGACCTCTCGAGATGGTTTCGCGGACTCGAATCGTTGGCTCTGCGATCTCTCATTAGCAACGGGTATAGCGAGCAAACTCGAACCGATCGGTACGATTTCAAACCCAACCTTCGTTCGAGAGCCTTCGAGACGTTGCAAGACCCCCTCCGGCTCTCCAGCGAGCGACTCTGCGATCAATTTTCTTGCCCGCTCGAAAACGTCGAACTCGTTTTCCGCGAACGCGCGAGCGGCCGTCGCGCGACGCGATACGTTTCGCTAGATCGTTTTTCAGACTTTTCTGGAAAATATTTACCCTCCGTTTCAATGAGCCAAACTACTTTGCCGGCTGCAACGCACGCCCTCCAGCCCAACCGTTTCCCTTTCGACCGTGCAACGAACGTCGGAAGACGGCCGCCGCGCACCGTTCCGTCGGATGTTCTCTCTCTCTCTCTCTCTCTCTCTCTCTTTCTCGTTGAGCGGTGAGAATTTTTCAAAGGCAGCCGGCTCGTAAAGAAATTACGCGACGCGACGGTTCTGCTCGTGGGGAAACAAAGGAAATTTAGACCGGCACCCTTTAATCAGGACCACGTTCATTTCATTTCCCGTCATTTTCAACGAGACGCGATTCTTTGCGAGTCTTGCGAAGGCGGTATCGTTCTCTCGTTCGATGATCGCGGTTTTCTACAGGTCGCTCGAATCGCTCGAATCGGTACCCGCGCCGTCGATTTCGCAGCGGCGTTGGCGAGGTCACCGTCTCCGTTCGCGATCTTCCGTCTCCGATGGACGAACCGCTTCCCCGATTCTCGGAGAATCGCCGTTTTTCTTTGCCTGCATCGCGGCCGAACAATTTATCGGCGGGCTAATGGAAAGCCGCGATACGCGGCGCGTTCGTGTCGCCGGCCAAGAAGCCTTCTACGACGCCGACGCGACGGCTCGCGCGCTGGCAAAGATCTTTCGTGCCTCCGAGGGATCTTATTATTCCTGGAGATCTCGCCGCGGTTGCCCGAGAGTATTTATCATAACGGCAGCCGAGATTTGCATGATTTCGGAACGAAGCCGGAGCGCGTTCGGCCGTGCGAGAGACTTCCTGACGACGGAGAATCCCGCGATTCCGGATCTTCCCCGCGATCATCGGGGTGATACGAAGCGCAAACGGTGATACGAAGCGGCAAAGTCGCTGCCGATCGAGTCGTATCGGCGGCTGTCGCCGAAACCTTCGTCGTCCAACATTCTCGCGATGCATATTTATGCGGGCCGTTGAATCGGCTCGCGGGAAATCTTGTTCGGATCAGTCCGCCGATTCGGGTCCGACCCCGCCCTCCGCTCTCCGCTCTCCGCTCGGAGGGGCGGAGAAGTTTCTTACCTTTTGGCAGAAATCCAGCGTGTATCAGCCTGGCCTCCATGAGCAGCGAGGGCAGCAGGAAGCACATGGCGGTGCAAAGGTGGACGAACGCGGCCGTGGGACCGCCGTGCCGCCACAAGTTGTTCGCCAGACCTGCGACGCATCCGATCGGTGAGAACGACGCGCGGACGAGTTCGAGTTCGAGTTCGAGTTCGAGTTCGAGTTCTCGGAAGAGGCGATAGAGTACTTACTGTTGTCGGCGTTGTTGTTGGTGAGCAGCGAGGAGGGTGGCTCGCGAGAGCAGGCGCTCAAGTGTCGACCCAGCTTGATGCCATCGTTCGCGAGGTTCCCGAGTTTGAGGAAGGCTGCGCCGAGCAGAACCGGAAGGAACACCACCCCGATCCCGGCGAGAATCAGGCAGGCGTAGAGCTCGATCTTCGGCGGCGGTGCGTCCGCGGGCCAAGGGAGCGACAGGTAGGCTGCAACGGAGGAAACGCGAGGAAACGGTTGCCGTTGTCGTTCGAGGGGAGTCGCGGGCGGGCAACTTCGCTCACCTGCGAATCGTTTCGCGTATCGCAGGCCGATGTAAGCTTGAAAAGCGACCGCGAGCACGCCGTACCAGACGGACCAGAGGCTGTTCACGTGGCCCCCCCGGATGCACCCGGAGTTCCGTTTCGCCGCCGATCTCCGTGGCTTCCTCGCTTTGCCGGTGGTGGTCACGCCGCCGCTCGAGCTTATGCTCGACACTATGGGCAGCGGTTTCAGCGGCTTCATGCACTTCGCCTGATTCACCTCGTTGTTGTTCTCGTAGCCCATCAGACTCCCCGTCATCGACATTTTATTCTGAAACGCGCGAAAACGAGCATGTCCTCGTCTCTATCGTCCTCGGCCACCGGGGGAGTTTATCTCGCCCGCGCCATTCGCTCCCCCGGGAGACTGGTTTCGAGCGGACGCTCTCTTCCGCTCTCGCGTTCGCGTTCCACGCCGCACGGAACCTTCCGACCCACCCGACTCGAAACGACTACCACCGATCATTCTTTCCGTCAATCGAATAATCGATCATCGACTTCTTTCTACGCGGTTCGGCAAAGAGGAGCAATCGACCGCTGAGCCTCGGGAACCCTCCCTCTGCCCCCGCCCCGGCGGTCTCGCGATGTCGCGATCCGCAAAGCTTCGAGCGTAGCGACCGCTTCCTCGCGACGATTCTCCCGCGTGTCGCGCCGGCGGCGTGTCGCGCGAATCAAACGTTTACGAGCTCGAGAACGCGCGCACGGTCGATCGCTGAATTCCCCGAGTCACCCTCGGCTTTCCGTGCGTCGAACGAAACGAGCGGCCGGTTTCGCGCGCGAGCGGGCTCTCCCTCTCGCGGACCAACACCGTCCCTCGGCGAAACTCCTCTCGGTACGTCCGGGGGAGCATTTAACCGTATTTGCGAACGCCGCATCCGAGCTGGGCTGATTAACTCCGGAGCGAAAGTAGCTCGCCGAGCGGAGTGGCCAACCGGAGAGAAGCTTTCGAGTACTTTCAGCTCGCTCAACGAGTCTCCCTCCTCTCGCGCATTTTCCTCGCCCGCGTTCGCTCTCCTACCCCCATCCCCCCACACCGTTCACCGTTCACCGTTCACCCTCGCGCGGAGAACGCGGAAAAAGTATTTATCAGCGGCCGGATCGAGTCGCGATTTCCGCTCTTTATCGAAACGAACGCAACGTTCCAGTGATCGGTCAGACGCGACCCGACGCTCCAAGATGCTCACCGAATCTTCCGTTTCCTCTTTGAGTTTTTAAAGACTCGGAAGGTGTCGTCCGAAGCGCAGCTCTGGCATGTTCGGCGGCAACAGCGTCTGAAAGGAAAGACGAGAAATCAAGCGGCTGCTTCCGTATTTTCGGAGGGCGGGAAAGATAGGAGGTTCTCGGAAAACCAGTGATTTCCTTGAACGGATAGGGAGAGCGGAAATCGTGATCGATTCGCGGTCGACGTTGAGCTCTTGCGACGGATGCGGGAGGGAAAGTATTCGGGGTAACGGGGCGTCCGTTGTTGTCAAAAGAGCCGGGGAACACGGGAGGGCTGGCGCGCCGTGATAATTCTAGTGCCCTTACGGCCTCGCCGCGGCCGTTTCTCTCCTGAAGGCCCTCTCGGAGCCCCTCGAGCACAGCTCGCGCACCGCCTTTCCTCTCCTCTCCTCTCCTCTCCTCTCCTCTCCTCTCCTCTCCTCTCCTCTCCGTCCCTGGACGACGATCCACGCGTTCGCCGCTGAATCTGATCCACCCCTCTTCGCTGTCCGCGTCGGTCTCCCTTTAGGATCGAACAGCCGAACGGAACGATGACGCGCCACCTTCCGCGGAAACGCGTTTCCAACGATTCGAACGGGTGTCGTCGATCGCCCGTCGAACGAAAAACCATGCGAACCTCGCATACGTGCGGCAGGAGCGGAAGAAGACGAAAGAAACGTAGGACCGGATAGCGTGTATCGGTCCGAGCGATCGGAAGGCCGGTCTTGCGGTGGCGAAAGACGGCTGACCGTGCGGACGCGGTTCATTCGAAATCCTGGCCGTCCTGTCGCCGAGCGAAAGATAACGTCGCGCAAACCCGTTCTCGTCGAGGAACGAAGACGACGCACCGAGACGACGTCAATTATCTCGGAAATGCCCTCGCAAGGGTCGCGCGAATATCGTTACGACCCAACGATGCGTCTTCCTTTCTCTCCGGTCGATCGCGATCGGTCGGACACGGTCGCTTCTCGAACGGTTGTGCATTTTCCAGAGATTCCGCGGCCGACTGATACCGACGAGTAAACGAAACGGCATAAAAGAAAACGGAAGTGCTCGAACGAGTTTCGTCAAAGCGATCATCGGGTAAAACGATCGTCGCGGCGAGGCTGTCACGGATGGTCCGTTCGTCGATCGACCGTTCTCGCGAAAAAGGGTTAATGGGCATTTGACCCCGCGGTTTCATCGCGGCCGTGTCGGTCGAGAGAGCGAATCGATGGGAAGCGCCGAGAGGGATCGAGCTTGCGAAATTCTATCGCGTTCCACCCCGGCTTTGCCAGCACCCTCGACTCGATACGATACATTCTGTTGACGAGAAGAACATGAATCCGGTTGGGAAGATGCAAATGCGTTTAAAGGCGATGCGGAGTTTAAAATCTCCGCGACACAGAGAAAGTACACTCGAGACCAACTGTTTTCCCAGTCCTTATCCCTCGCTGTCTCGACCCTACCGCTGCCCGCCCTCGTGCCCTCACCCTCACCCTCACCCTCACCCTCATCCTCACCCTCAGGCTCACCGTGAACCCTCCACCTTTGCCGTTTCCCCCTGAGCGAACGTTTCAAGAGAGATCTCCATGCGGAACGAGCTCGGTCAAGTTCGCTTCAACGTTCATCTTCCCCGACGCGACGTCGACGCTTTCTCCGGAAACGTTGCAACGAAACGGAACTCATCGGCGTGTTCGCAGAATTGTCAGCCTTCCCGCTCGATGGATGGGAAAATCGAGGAAACTTCGGCTCGTTGGCCGGACATGTCCGTCGCTGGCGTTTGCGTCGATGAAAAAGAGGGATGGACGCGAGCCGACCAGCGTTGTCCTGCCGGCGACACTTTATGCGCGCGAGACGGTGCATCATCCAGGGAGAAACTGGCTTCGACGAACACGGAGGGAGGGCAGGAGCAGGGGAGCGGGGAGGAGAGAGGAGAGAGGAGAGAGGAGAGAGGAGAGAGGAGAGGGAAGTCGCGACGATCACGCGCGCAATGCCGCCGGTCGAACAGCGTCAAGCCGAAATCTCGACGCTCGATGCTGGGGGCCTGAACCTCGAACCGTCTTCTCGCTTCTCCTTCCGCCGCGCGGTACGCTGCGGGTCAACCCTCCGGGGGATGATGAAAACGTACCCGAAATCCGACATCGAGAACGGTCTCCGTGTCGATGGCGGAAGTTGCCGACTTTCAAAAACGAAATCGATTCTCGGGTTTGAAGCGACGAAGAAAAAGTCCGAACGAGCGAACGACGGAACGTTACGCTCGGCGTCCGCTCGATCGTCCGGCCATCGATTCGTTCCGTCGGACCGCTGCGCCCCGGCGAGCGGTTTACACCGTGACAAAGGGAAAATAATGAAAAGGAATAAAAAAGCTGGCCGAGCGAAGTGGTTACGTTCGCCGAGATAAAAGCCATCTAACCTGCAAACAACGGTGCCTCGAATGCTCCCCAGTATTCTCCGTTCTCTTCCTGCTTTCTCCCATTCTCCTCTCCCTGACTCCGTCCACCCCAGCTCCGTCCCCATTCCCATTCCCATTCCCACTCCCATTCCCACTCCCAGCTCCATCACCATCCCCTTCGCCATAGTACTTTCTTAATTGCTTGTAAAATCTCGATATTATTCCGTACCGCCGACGATTCTAACGACTCGGATGGATCGTACCCAGCGCTTCTCCTCGAAGACTTTGCGCTTCGAGTAACGCGGCCAGGCGAGAGGAGACGAAACGAGACGAGACGAGACGACATCGCACGGCGGCGGCTCTGTACCGCGTGCATCGATGCACCCCGATCGCATCTTTCTCGACGCCGGTCGACGTTCCACGCGCGATTTTCACCGGGTCTACAGAACTCCATTGTCGTTGACCCGGCGGACGGAAACGCGAAGGTGGAAAAGGCGGCGATTTTTTGGCGAAACGGTGCAAGTCCGCCGCCGGTTCGTTTTCTCCGTCTCGTCAGCCCGCGATACACCTCATCCGAAACGGTCAGCTGCCATTTTCCAACAAACGGATCGTACCTTCGTTCGTTGATCGCGAATCCGTGTAATACCCGCATACATCTCGCGGTTATGGTCGCATACCTTTCGACTCTTATCTCTCTCTCTCTCTCTCTCTCTCTTCCACCGTGTCTCTCTGCTGTCGACGTGATTACGGCGCGACTGCTCGAAACGACGGATCCCGTTGAAACGAAAAGAGCGAGGCTTCTGCTCCGGGGCTCGGTTAATAACAGGAAATTAAAGCAGCTTTTCCGTGGTTATGGCCTTTGGCCATTGGAAAGGAGGGTTCTTTGGCCGACGCGATTCGTGGCCGAACGAAACTTCTCCCTTTATCCTCTGCTCGGCAAAGTCGGTTCTTTCGCTTGTTCGAGGACGGAAGCTGCTTTTCCCGAGACGATTGCTTCGGTAGAATTTCCTTTCTAGCCCGATATTGCGCGGCTCTCTTTGCCAGAGGATTCGAAAGAATAAGCCGGTACCGCGGAGACCTCGCGACGAAAGAAACTGACCCGAACGACGAAACCCGTTCGTTCTCTCCTTTCCTCCTCGTTGGTCCCCGAGCTGCGCGGTGTGGAAGTCTATTTTCATGGAGCACAATCATTTCAGATGCCACGAAGACGATCCCGCAGCGGCTGACCTATTTGTCCTGCGGTACATTCGAAGAAGCTCAGATTGAGATTCCGAACCGTCGATATTGCGAACCTCGCAGCGCCACGGATATTTGCCGATCGAAGAAACGGAAACTTCTCGTTAGAGAAGTCTTTTCCGGCATCGAGTTTCCGCCCCATGAGTCAGCTTGTCACCATGACTACGGAACATCCCTCGACGTCCGCTCCGTGATCCTCGAATAGTTCGGATACGCGTTCCGCGTCTGTTCGTTCGCGCCTTGACCAAAAAAGCCTGACACGAGCGAACAACCCGTTCGGTGCGGTTCGTTCACATTCTTTCGGCGGAATTACGCCAGTGATGCGCGGTCCGCGAAGGGCGAAATGCGAAATGCGCGAAATCCGCCGGCGCGACGGACCGCTGTTCTCCCCTTTTGCGCTTACCTCGATTCGACGTCGTATCGGGCTTCGCGACGATCCGGTAAACGAGAGATCCGCCGCGGGACAATTTCGTAACGACGAAGCGATAAACCCACGCGGGTCCCCTGATCCGCTCGAGCACCGCCCGCCGTCTCTCGCGATATCGCGGAAAGGGCGTCTCCTTTCTCCTCTTCTCTTTGCCGTCACGTGGAAAAATGTTTCCTTCAAATTTACGCGATCGTTATGTTTGATTGGAAATTTATGCATTCGGTCTCCCACGCGACGCCGCTCTTCACGGACGAACAAGGTTGAAAGAGAGAAAGAGAGAGAGAGAGAGAGAGAGAGAGAGAGAGAGAGAGAGAGAGAGAGAGAGAGAGAGAGAGAGAGAGAGAGAGAGAGGGAGAGGTTGATCGATGCAGCTCGGACGCGCGTGTTGGAATCGCTGACATCGCGACGAGGGTTCTCTTCTCGCGCAACGAATCGGAGGAGTTCGATTCCGATACCGATCGGAAATACGTTCCGCCTTCCCGAACGAGTCGTCCGTTTCTCGAATCTTTTCTCGAAGAGGAACGACGACGCGAACCGGCCGATCGTCGCAACGACCCTTGCCGTTCCTTTTCAACTTTCCACGCAGCTGGAAACGGTGAGGACGCGATCCGCTCGCTCGTTGCGCGACCACGCGTACGTAAGTGTACGCGTATCGATCGTTCGCGTGGTACGCGCCGCGTGAAACGTCCAGGCAAACTTACGAGTTGAAACACGCGGAAGCTGATCGCAATCTCACGACCATCCATCTTGATCGTGCACGGTGGTTCGCGCAGCGGAATATATTATCGAGGACGGAGGTGGTCTTCCCCGTGGCATAAAAATAATTGCACGTACTTGGGGCGCCGCGGCACGGGACTCGCTCCCCGGATCCGAAGCAAATCGATCGGTTCGAGGGGTGACGTTCGTGCGCCGCCGGTGCGTTCCTCCGTTACGGCCCCCCGCGCGCGTCACGAAAATACTCCTCCCCGAAGGCAACCCCGAAAATTTCCAACGATCGCGGCGCGGAGATGTTCGGAACTCGCGTTCGATTCGGGCGCTATCGGTTCGGCGGTGGGTGAGAAATAGTCGCAACGGCAAAGGTACCCACCGCGAAGTGGGTCGAGCGCGGTTCCGCTCGCTCGGTGTCGAGTCGAAGAAAATAGGTCGTTTCGCGGAACGAACGTCCCGATCCCCGGTGATCGGCCGTTTCGAAAACGAGGCCGTCCGATCGCGAGAGCACCGCGAACTTGCTAAAGAATAATGCGCGCTCCGGAGGTACACAGGTTCTCGGATCGTCTCGAAGAGACCGGTCTCGGTTCTTCCGTTGGCGCCCGCGAATTTCTGCGGCTCGCTCGCGACGAAGAGTCGTCGAGGTCTCCGGTCGCCCATCGTCGGTCGACGGATGTCGGACGTCGGTCGGCGATCGACGATTTCGCTCGAACGGCCGAATCCCGGAGGGTGCGGGGTGAGCCGGCATCTATCGATCTTGCCGAGTCTCGCGGTGCAAATACCGGTGAAGGCTAATTAACCGCTGCAGCGGCTACATCGATCGTCGGAGTTCCTTCCCTTCGAACTCCAAGTTTACGCTGCATCTCGACCGCGCGTATCCTCCGCGCCACCGCACCCCTTCTTCCCACCGCCCCTCCTCTCGCTCACCCTGCCTTCGAGGGAAGCAATTATACGCGTTATCGAATCGCTCGAGAGTCGTTTGGGAGCGAAATCAAGCCGCTCGAGAGCGCGGTTATCGGTTCGATGGAACGCATCCGTGAGAAAGTTGGAGGAGCCGGGGGAAGAAACGCGGAGACCGAGACCGAGACCGAGACCGAGACCGATACCGAGACCGAGACCGAGACCGAGACCGAGACCGAGACCGAGAATCGAATCGGAACGAATCGAAAGGAATCTTGCGAGGCGAGCAAAGGGTGGTGGTGCGCCGTTAATCGGTTTGCGCCGGGCGGCGATTCCGGGAGGTGGTTCGCATCTTGGTAGCTTCACGCGCGTCCGACAACATTCCGAGCGCTCTTCGCGCGCGGCTCCTAACCGAGCAAACGGTGGTTCGGTTTTGCGAAAACGGTGAGGCATTCGGAAACATTGGGAACGAGCGGGCGGAGGGGTAAACGGAGGATCGGTCGGCTTCGTCGTCCGTGTCGTTTCGATCGCTGGCGATTCTGGAGGAACGTCGGCGGAACGTTGGACACGCGAGAAACATACGCGTCGCAGAGTCGAGGAGATCGGGTGGACTCGAAAGAAGGACGCACCGTGGGAAGTTCTGAGAGGGTGTTGGCTCGCGATCGACGGAACACGGTCGATCATGGAGCGGCGGAGGGAGAGGCGAGGCGAGGCGAGGCGAAGCGTTTGGCCGTCGACGGGCATCGATCGACCTTTAGGAATTCGATATCTCTCGGACGGCAGCTGGCCACCGGATGGTTCCTCTCGACCTGCATTCAACGCTCGAGGACCCTTTTGTTTGTCGGTCAACACCGAAGGCATCGATGGCGACGCGAGTGGCTGGCAAGCTGCCGGCGCATCGGCCTCGACGACGCTCGCAGCTGCGGTCGGACATGGACGCGCCTCGATCATCGACGACGGCTCGTACGAACTCGCTGGATCGCCCCCGTCCCCGTTCCGGTTCTTCTCCCGGCGGAAGATCCGGAAAAAGGTCGCGGAGGTCGCGAGCGTTTGCCGAAAAAGTCCATTGGACGCGCGCCAGCGCGCGTGGACCGTTGTCCCATCCGAGTCGCTCGCTCCTACTCGGTTTTGATGGTGCGCGGCTGGAAAGTGGCTGGAAACGAGCAGCGGCGCGGAGAAATTTCTCTGGTCAGCTCCGACAGTTCGAGGTCCGACCGTTGGACTCGTAAGATCGAGGAATCGCGGACGATCGTCGTTCGTTAGGAACTGAGAGCAAATCGTAGGAAATAGAAACAGAAGTAGTCGTGAGAGAGACGCGGCCGGACGGCGGGCCGAAGCGCGGTGCCATGCCGTCTGGAGGTCCGCGACTCGCGTCTCTCGTCTCTCGTCTCTCGTCTCTCGTTTCTCGCTTCTCGTTGCTCCGCGTTGCGCGGCGAAAGTCGAGGTCGCGGGGGAGCTCGCGGTGTCTCGCTGTCCGGAGGATAAGCGAGCTCGGGTGCGATCGGGAGCACGCGGGTCGGTCTATTTGCGTGGTCGGCAGGGGTGGCCGGTTACGCATCGTTCATTCCCATGCGCTGCTCGTTCCATTTTCGCCGTATGTTTGGTTTGGCGGCGGAGCCACCGAAATAGCCGCCGTAAACCCCCGTCGAATCACACCCCGACGAACGATTTCGGTGTTCGGCGAGGAAAGAAGAGCGCGCTGGGTCTGGCGATCGAAATCTCGTCCGATCGGGCGCGACTCTTCCGAAAGTTCTTCGGGCTTGCACAGGCCGATGCGACGACGACATGGCTGACGAACCGCGACGAGCGATTCTCGGAGCGGTCCGGTGGCGATTCCTTATCCGAGACACGGCTGCACCGTCCGAAGCTTATCGGAAAGGGCAAGCCCGAACTCGCTATTGATTTTTCTTCTTCCGCTCGTGCTCCCCATTCCCATCCCCATGCCTATTCCCATACTCGTCCCATCCCCGTCACCGCCTCCGTCTCCGTCTCCGTCTCCGCCGCCGCCGCCGCCGCCGCCGCTCCCGGACCCGTCCCAGTCCACTCCGAGCAACCTCGTAAAACGGTGGGGCCCGTGTGTTTGGACGCGGACGTAAACATGCGCACCGTTACCGTTCGTCGGATCCCGCGCGCTCCTTCGAGGCCTGGCTTCGCCGAAGCCTTTCACCGGACGAATCTCGATAAACAGGACCGCGCGTGTCGCCGAGGAGATCTTGGTCGAGCGGCGATCGAACGCGGACGTCCGAATATGCGAAATCACAAATAAAACGGTGGGAATTGAAATTCGAACCGCTCCAGTTTTCTCGCGACACGGAGAACGTTCCTGCGTTCGGTCTCGATCGGTCTCTCGAAAAAACGAATCGAATCGCAGAGGGCGGGAGCGACTCCGAGCATCAACGCGGAAACTGCTGGCGGTCGTTTCGGTTCCGCCGTGGACCGCGTTCCATCGGAAACGAACGGACGATGAACGACGCGCGCGAGAGGACCGCGTCGGCGTCGGCGTCGGCGTCGGCGTCGGCGTCGCCGTTCTCGATACGGCCGGAGTTTTCGCCGGAAATCGATTTTCTATCGAATCGTCCGCGCTGCGACACCGCGAGCACGAACCTTTCCATTCGGCCCGTCCGCCGGCGCTTTCAGAAATCCTGATTTCCTGCGCGTCATACGCGACTCGATCGCATCCCGCGGGTGCCCGCGATTTCCCGATACCGCTGAAACGAATGTCTCTTATCCGCATCCGGCCTCCGAACGATCGGTCGAGTCGAGTCGAGTCGAGGCGAATCGATTTCGAGCGGACGGCACGCGGACGTTCGCGATCGCATCGCGGCGGACGCGACTATTTTCACCGCACGGAGACGCCGTTTCAGCGAATCGATCGTCCCTTCGGATCGAACGGAGAGCGGCCGACCTTCGACCCCGAGAGGACGGTGGAGTTCGGAAAACGCGTCCGTCGGATTCCGCGTGCCCTTGGAAATCGTAGCTGAAGAAAATCCGACGCGGCTGCGACGCGCCACGAGTCGGAGGACGGGCGATGGTGAACGGAAGGGACGCGATTATTTTTAGATCGGCGAGTCGAGCGGAACCGGTGCGTTTCAGCGAAAACACGAGCCGCCGTCCCTGCTCCCTCCGTTCCGCGTTCGACCCGTTCGCTCGTCGAGCGTGGAATCGTTTCCATCGCCTCCCATCGCTCCTATCCGCCGTGCGGCCGAATCGCATTCTCGTTGCGCGCCGCCGGCCTTCTCGAAACGCGACTTCCCGACATCGAGGGTCGGCCGAACGATCCGTGCCACGGACGATGTCTCGCGACTGCTTCTCGCACGGAAGACGCGATCGAAATCGTTCCACGCTCGTGCTTCCTTGGCGCGAGACGCGAGACGCAGGCGTAAGCTGCCAATGCGTTTCTTTCCGTCGCTTCCTTCCGGCCGCCGGCCGGCTTTTCCCCGGTAAATCGATGTAACCGGCTCGAGCGAAGCTGCAGGAACCGCGGAGAAGCAGATTCTTTTGTATGCGGCAGCGAGAGCCGCAACCAGACACGAAAGGGGGGTGCGAGCGCTCCCGATAAACCTCCGTCCGACGACGCGTCGTCGCATTCCGATCGACGCCGATGAGTCACGACCCTCAAGACATTTCCCGAAGAAAGTTTCGCGGGGTTCTTCCGATGACTCACCCTCGAAATTCACCCCTCGCATCGGCCTTCCGCCCCGCCGCGCCCCGCCCCGCCCCGCCCGACCGGCCCAGCCGTGGCCGCTCACCGACGCGACAGCGAATCGTCGACGCGTCCCTTCGACCACGGAACGGCTCCAACGGATCGCGGTATCGCCGTCGCCCACCGCATGCTCATTAAAAATCTTCACCGTTCACGCGATTCGAGCGTTTTCCGCTCCACGCGGAACGAAGTGTGCTCGTTCTCTCGACATCGTAAAGGGGTCAAAGATCCTCTTTCGCTTCGACGACCCATCGGTTGGCATCTCGACATTTTCATATTATTGACCCGCTTTCGAGACATCGTCGCGTGCGTCGGCTGGATTTACCGGGCGCGAGAGGAAAGCGTGGATCGCGTTAAGGAAGACGAACTCGCGAATCCGTGGACATCCCGGTCGGTGCTTCGGCGATTCGGCGATTCGGCGATTCGGCGACGGGAGGTAATCGTCCGAGCCGCGACCGAACGATCGCTCTTTCGCGCGAACCGAAAGAGGGCCGAAGAAACTTCATCGATGCTGGCCCGGGGGTCGATGGAAACAGCGGGAGCATCGCTCGCGAGCGCCGGACCAAAAGACCGCACTCCCAACTTGATACGCGATTCAATTTCTGCTGACCAAACCGATTCGTTTACCCCGTTGCATTCGTTCGCGTTTCCTCGTTATTGCCGATCGAACGGTACGTAAAATCTACCCTCCTCATCCTCCTCCGCCTCCTCCCTGTTCCGTACGCTGGACCGTCCGTGAAAACCCGCGTTCGTAGATCGATATCGGACGCCTGGCGTGCCTGCCGCGAGGATGAAAAGAAGAGGAATCGGACCGGGCCCTTTGAAATTTCTCTCTCGTTCCTCTCGCGCGAACCCGGGATCGAACGGACGATGATCCGGGAACAGAAGCGGCCACCGGTTTCGCTGAATTTCGATGCGGCTGGGGAATCCCGGACGAAGACCGGATCGGATCGGACCGTCGTTCGATGGTGGCGAGAGCGGGCAGCGTGGACGCGGAGCAACGGCCGCTGCGTCCGCTTTCGTCCCTTTTGCCGCAACCCCTTCCGAGGTCCTCGTCTTTTCATTTCCCTCGCCGTGGCCCTCCCGTTCGATCGATACCCGATGCCGCACGCCGCACGCCGCACGCCGCACGCCGCACCGCCGAACACCGTGAATCTAAGCTCATCCGCGCGACACACCGCGCGGTCGCCATCTCCATTCCGGATTTCGTCCGCCCGACGATGAATCGAGCCTCGAGGGACACCCTGGCCGTTCTCCTCCTCCGAGGGCTCGGAGTTTCCGCATCGAGACGGGAAGTTCGTCCGCTCGGGCGTACGGTGATCGCCGTTGAATCCCGACGGAAGAGCGAACGCTGAAACCGGGACGGCCGTCCGTACGGGCGTTGCGATAGGACAAGGACCGGCCGACGGGTCCCGGAACGAAATAAATGTTCGAGAACCCGGTGCGGGTTCGAGCTTTCTTTCGTTTCGCCTCGAAGGGAAACACGACTTCGAGACCCGCGTCGACTCTCTCGCGAACGAAGAGAGAAATAGAAGCAGCGATGGTCTCGAACGAGCGACGCGACAGCGCGCAGCGTGCCGACCGATTCATTTTCTCGCATCACCGCGGAAAAGAGACGCGTTCCATCGTGCGCATTCGCCGTACAATTACCGACGCGATTCCAACGTGCAAAGGCCTCCTCGGCGCCGGACGCGGGTCACCGACGCTCTCTCGTTCTACGGATCGGACGCGACGATCGATGAGCCGAGAGAGAGAGAGAGAGCTCGTCCCCCTGTCCGCCGGCTCGAATCGATGGGAATTCGGAGGAGCACCGAGAGATCGACCGCGAAGAGAGAGCGCGACGGAGAGGTGACCGAGGTTGGCTGTAGAGAAAGAGGAGGATGCGCGATCGGGAGAGCGCCGTTGTTAACGAGAGCACGCGACGATGTCAGTTTTCCCGTCAGTCTCGCGACCCGACATCAACGAGGTAATTGCCGATCGGGAATTTCTCTGCTTCGCCGGGGGATCGCCGCCGGCAGCCGGAATAATTCAAAAGGCGACGCATCCCCCTCTCCGAGGCACGCGTGCATCATCTTTTCGATCGGTATTCGGATTCGTGCGCGCCCGCGCGTCTGCCGCTCCGAATTCTCGATGACTCGCAATCGGTCGGCCCCGTCGCTACGGTGCTCCGTCGCCGCTTTCGAACGCGTCCGACTTCGGGATGCCGTCGTCGACGATTCGGGGTCAAGTCGGAGCTCGCGTCGAACGGACGGACCGATTATCGTCGCGAGGATAAACGGCGAACTCCGTGCACCGAAAGGCTATCCGTTCTTCGTGCTCGAAACGCCGATAACGGGACGTTCATCGCGTCGATTCGCCGGCAAATCCCTGCAGCTTCGCGCGATGCCTGCATTATGCAAACCGCCCGCTTCGTAATTACACCTTTAACCGGTTGAACCCCTCTATCCGGTACTTTTCGCTCGACAAACGATTCCCTGGCTGCGCCCGATTATAACGCGAACGCCTGTACCCGCGTGTACGTACGCGCGGGATCTCCGGCGGCGGGTGGAGCCGTCGTCAGTCGCGAGTCGCGAGTCGCGAGTCGCGAGAAAGGAGCGCGCGCGGAATGCTTCCGGTCCCATCGATTTCCGATACCCACTTCCGCGACGCCAACACCTCGCCTACCCACCGGATCTTCTTCTCGAACCGGCATCCGCCCACTACCGCCAAATCCGGCCGGACGAAACGCGAATCCTCTCTATCCAGGACAAGCTCCACGCGTTCCTCCCTTCTTGCGGTGCCCTCGCTCTTCTTCGCCGCCTTCCCCCCGTGGCCCTTTCGAATGCCAGAGAGAAACGCTCGCAGAGAGAGAATCGGGGGTTGGAAGGTGCGGGCGAGGACAGAGAGAGAGGAGTTGCGAGGGGTCTGGCCGAGGGGCAAATCGATACCGACGTTCACCCGGACCGACATCGCGCAACTTCTCTCCGACTCGCGAAATTTAACGACTATCCACCGTTGATCGGTCATCCGTCGAGTATCGAGCATCGTTACGTTTCTTCTACGAGAGACAGAGGGTGGGGGGAGAACGGAACAGTCGGCCGGGACTGGAAAGTCAAAGCGATCGAACAGCTGCGCGGGCGAGAAGGGTCTCCGTCTTCCGGTAGATTACATCGGGAATCCAGCCTAACCCTAATAATCCGGTTGAATCGGAAGCTTCCTTCCTCTCCGGATTAATTCGTCGGGGAATATTAATGTCCCCGCGAATGCAATTGGTTCAGCGAGGATGGCGATGGCGGCGTCGGAGAGGAGGAATCGGTTCGCTTTCGCGAAGGACGACCGATCGGTGAAAGGGGTGGATCATCGAAGGGGTGTCGATGGATATCGGCGAGAGCGGGGCGGGCGTGCGCGGGCTTGAAACGTTCAACCCTTTCACCGCCAACGCCGACCGCGTTCGTCCGCCGCGAAACCTTCGACCCGCGAGCGCTGTAACCGGCCACGATCGTCACGCGCGAATGGATTCATGCCCACCGGTCGCTCGAACAAGACAAATCGTTCGTCGAGTCTTATGGTTGTTCAAAGTATCATTTTTATGTAAATTTCTCTTGTTTGTTTTCTATCGGAAATATGTACGCGTGGCCCGTACGGCCGTAACGCATCGTCGTTTTCCGAAAGGGTCGAGGGAGCGCGACGCCGTCCACGCGGAATTTCGAAAACCGATTCATCCGAGAATCCTGCGACGCCATCCACCTTTCCCGTGTTCCCTGCTCCTCCGATTCGTCGACCGGAACGAATTGCGTTTCCCGTCGTTGGGAAACGTCAACGAAGCTGTGCGCGCTGCGACGCGATCGGCGGTTGATCAAAGTTTCGGGAGGGTATCGTTCGGTCGACCGGGGGCGGGGCGAGGCCAACCGTCGGCGTCGGGCAGAGCGGACCTTCGATCGAAATTATGAAATCCGCTGGATACAGCGTGGCTGGTCGGGCCACGGAATTTCCGGTAGCCAGCCAGCCGCGTGTTTCAGCCGCGAGCTTCGCAACGGCCTCCGGAGTCCGGGCGCCCGCGAGATCGCCGACGAGAAGAGGGTCCTTTTCGAGCATACAGGTACATACCCGTGGGATTTTCCACGATCATCGTGTTACCTCCGAGCGGGAAACTGTGCTCGTTCCTGATAAATATTTGTCGCGGACGGAACGCGGCCAGGCTGCCTCGAATTCCCGGACTTTGCTCGATTCAAAGGGGAAGAGGAAAGCGAGGAAATTACGACGAGCATCGGAGAGAACGCGACGAGCTGCCGCGACCCCGGTCAGAGCAGTCTTTGCCGCGGCGCGGCGCGGCGCGGCGCGTCGAACAGCTGCTAAATACCGCATTAGCAAGATCTCCGGGAAACTCGAGGGTCTCGCGAACCCCGTCGGGGAAGGGACGTTGCACGCGGTTGCGTGCTCGGAGAGCGAAGAAATCGTTGAGCGTTCGCCTTGTTCGCGTCGGTCGTTCGTTGCCGCATCGGGAAGGAAGTTCTGCGTCGGAAGAAGCAACGACGCGTTCGCATAACTGTTCCGTGGCCCGGCACCGGATGCCCGGACGTCACGTCCGCGAACGTTCGATGCCCGTGCGAACGTATCGCGACGCTGCAGCCGACCCTGCGAAGCCCCCTCGCGCCCTCTTTTACCTTCGCCTCCGGTCGAATATCTTTCTCACGAACGCGTTCGACCGACTCGCGAAACTATCGATACGGAAGCATCGCGGCCGCCGCGTCGGTCGTTGTCGCATGCACCTACCTCTCGCGCTTCCGGTGTCGAGATACGATTTTCGTCGCAGCCACGCGCGCGATCGAAGAACCGGCCCGGAGAAACATTCGAGCGTGCGACTGAGAAAGTAGCGGAAATGACCTTCCAGCGAGGGCGCGATGCATCGAAACAGACGGAAGGCGAGTTTTTCCTTGGCTGCGAGGAGGACGACGAGAGGGGAGGAGCCGTGACGGTCGTCGATCTTCCGTGAAGGAAACGCTGCTGTCCGGCCAGCGAAACTCGACGCTCGAAACTCGAAACAACCCGTCGCGACGTTCCAGTCGGCACGGGACGGAATACGTATGCAGGAGGCTTCTCTTCTCCTTCGTCGAGTGGCAGAGGTTTGCGGAGGGAAATTTTTGTCGAAAGCGCTCGGCGTCGAAGATCTCGATGGAGGAACGACGTCGTTGTACGCGAGAACTCGTCGCCTCCTTTTCGTCCGATTTCATCCGAATTCTCGGATCGAACGACCGCGAACGCCTCCTCCGGCCTCTTCCGGCCTCCCGTCGTCCTTTTCCCTCGCCCTCCGCGGCAACTTTCCCAACGCCTAATTAGACGAGCATCAGAGATATCGTCGAGCAGATGTTCTCGTTCCTGCGCTTTGTTCTCGAGTCGACCGACCGTCGCCCGCCGGACTTTATGCTCGAGCTGCCACCTTGCCGAGGATCGATTCGGAGCACCGTAGGTGTGCGCGGAGAAATTCGTTCGGTGAAGTCCTGCGGAATGCCCGTCCCCCGAGACGAAGCGAAACGAAATGTACAATACCGACGGAAACGTCGAAAAAGTCGTTGCGCGCCGAACAAATTGATTCCTTCTTTCAAGTTGCGTCAACGAAGAAACTGCGTGGGCGTTCGCGTGCCTCCGTTCGTCGTTGATCGAACGCGGAAGGTTCATCGCGGAGGTGACTTCTTCGACACGGAAGAGACCGGAAGCTCTGTACCGCTTTGAACGTTTCGAACGGAACTTTGTTCCCCGAGGACGAGTCGCGGAGAAACGAAGTTACGAGAATCCGATTCCGGAAAGCCTATGCTCGAATCCGCGAGGAAGAGACTTTTCAAACGGTTTAACAGCGAAACCTGTGCGATATCTCGAAACTGCCGCCCCTTGCCCCGAGGACGGCTGCCCGTCTATCGCTGATCAGCAAAATACGTAACGAGCGCGATCGCTCGCGCCGCGATGACGCGGAAGAAGTTCGGAAATGAAACTCGCAAGGATGCGCGGATGAACGAGAAGATATAATTTTCGCGTTTGCCTTGGCCAAAGTGGTCTCCGTTTGATCCGGGCCGGCCGAACGGTTTCCCTGCCTCCCAGCCCTTCCCTATTACTTCCTTCTCGCTCTCTCTTCCTCCCTTCCTCCCTTCCTCCCTTTCTCTCTTTCTCCCTTTCGCTCTCGCTCATGGTAATCCCCGGATAAAATCCCAAAGTGATTGCCTTCCTTTTTCTACGGTCCTTCCAAAGAGGCGACGAGGGGAGGAGAGGGAAGCGGACGAGGGTTGTGTTGATACGCGTAAGAGTCGGTGGAATTGCAAAGTCGCAGAGAGCGCGTCCAGGCGAGAGCGCGCGGCCCGATAGGGAAGAGGAGAGCGGTGAACGAGTAGCTAGCTGGTAATCCGTGTCGAGAAGCAAACCAAACGGACTGGTATACGAGGATGATCGTAGATAGCGACGCGACGGCACCCGGCGACTCGGGGGCAGAGAGAGAGAGAGAGAGAGAGAGAGAGAGAGAGAGAGAGAGAGAGAGAGAGAGAGAGAGAGAGAGGGGGGGAGAGAGGAGCAATTTCTCGCGTTCGAAGACGAGGCGGAGGTGAGGACGCGATAAACCGGCGGATCGGAGAAGCGTCGGAGAAATTGAATCGAGACGAAAAGGAATCGCGACGCGGAAAAAATTGATCAACGGTGAAGAAAATTCGAAATCGAGATTATCCGCGGAACGTTTGCGAATCGAAGATCGATCGTTCGTCTTCTTTCGCCGCGTTCACGCGCATCCGACGGCATCGCTTGTTCCGAAAAGCAGAGAGACCGAACAGGGTGACTGCGAAATCGCGGAATAGGAAGCGGACGGTGTTTGCGAAGATGAAAGGGTTCCGGAGCACCGAGCGCGCACCTCCGACCGCGTTGCGGCGGACTCCGTGTTTCATTCTAACCTCATGAACGGAGGACACCGGTTCATCGGTGCGACGAGCAACCTGGGAATAGCATTGTTTCACGCCCTCCTGGGCGTTTCTTCTGCCGGCTCCCGAGTTACTTCCGGCGCGACGCATCGTCGCGTCGATCCACCCGATGCTTTGCAATTTCGCGTACAAATTTCCGAGCGAGATTCATCGAAAGACGAACGTCGAGGCAATTTCCCTCGGCCCGCGCGAAATCTACGGCAGCTTAAATATTCATTCGTTTTTTTCGCGCAGTGTCGCGCGCGGCAAAATTCCTCGGCCCATCTTCATTAATCACTCCGTCCTTTTTCGTTGCGGATCGCTGCGCGGTCGAGGCTGACAGGAGGGTGTGGCGGCGATGCGGCCGCACCGGCGAAAATAATCGGGGGCTCATTTCACTTGCAAACAAAGCTGATTCATAGAGCGCGTTCGCGGGCACGGGGACGGCGACGGCGATGGCGATGGCGATGGCGATGGCGATGGCGATAGCGATCCGCTGCGCCGTCCAGTGCGTATGCACTTGCCGGCTGCCGCGAGCTTGCGCTGCGACCGAACGACCGAACGCGCGGAACGGCTCGCAGTCTGCGACATTTCGTCGCCTCGTCCCGCTTGGCATCGTCGCACCGATCACGACGGGAGGCATAAGGCGACGCGCTCCGTCGCGCGAGAGAATCACCGTTATCCGGCGGACGTGCCGTCGCTGCGGCAAATGATAGCGGCCGTTGCATCCGACGGTCGAGGAAAAAGAGACGAAAGGCCCCAGATTTTCCTTGATGGAGCGTCGGCGAGAGGCGACCGTGTCTTTTGAAAGGTGGAACGGCGTCGTCGCGTTATCGTCGATCAAGTTACCGAAAGCCCGGAAAAGATGGTATACGCGCGGGGTGTTTCGCCGATGCCCTGGCAGTTCCTTTCATGCAAATTTAGCCGCAGCACCGTGTAATTTTATTTAGGGACCGATCGCAAGGGGATCGCTCGGCGCAGGACGAACGGTCGAGATCTTGTCGGCGTTGAAAATTCACCGGGTTTCATGAGTCTCGGTCATCCTCATCGTTCCTCCGCCTGCGGTAGCCTGCGCTTCCGACCCGGCCCGTCCCCCATTTCGCTCGTTCTCGAATCAGATCCGATAAAAAAGTTCTCGGTGCGTGGATGGGCCGAGTCGGATGTATAATTTCGTGCAAATTATGCTGGGATCGCATCCCCTCCTATGCATCCAAACGACATCCGGCAGCGGGAGCGCGAGTTCGTCCGGAACGTCGAAAGTTCTCGAAACTGTCCTCTCGCGCGTCGCGATCAGTCGGGATCAGGATCGATGGCGCGCGCGCGTGCGAGAAGAGACGGAAGACGAGCGAGAAGGGAAGCGGCGAGAAGGAAGAAATGAAATCCGGTCGACGAACGGAAGAGAGAGAGAGAGCGTCGCCTTGTCCGAGAACGATCGGCGAATACGAGGCTGACGATGAGTCAGAGCGAAGAACGAATTAGAACGATACAGCCGGTGATTTGCTCGCAGCCGATGAAACTGCGACGATCGGAATGAACGAGGCAACTACGGCGATATCGTGACTCGGTTTCGGCGAGAGCGCGGGAACGTCCGACAGGAAACGACGAGCTGGGAGGTATGGAAAACGGAGGGGACGTTCGACGAGTCGCGGAACAAACGCGCGAGCGAATGCCGAAAATAGAGAAAAGGAAGAGAGGAAGGAGCGCGGAATAACCGTCGGCGCGAGTGCGAGCCGATGCGAGTAGAAAACACCGGAGAAGAACCAGCATCCGACGGAGGGAGCGATGAGACGAAGAAGAAGCGGAAGAAGAAGCGGCGGCGCTCGAGCCATTGTGCAGGCGTGTGCGCATAGCTGGGAGTGGTACGCCGACTCCGTAGGAAGGTGTCGGGCATCTTTTGTGCCAGATAATGAGAAGAATTCAATTAGTCTGCGGCTGGCATCCAACGCTTCCTTCCTGATTGCGGAACGGACCGTGTCGCACCTCCTCGGTTCTGCTTCCGATGCGCGCGTGCGTTATTAATCCCCCTTCGAAATCCGTCCGAACAACGCCGACAGAGTCGACGGCGACCGCCACGAGCTTTCGCTCGGAACGATGTTCGCGGACGGTAATTCGACGCGGGACAGAGAAGGATGTATCGTGGCTGAAGTTCCGCTCGCATCGGACGCGAAACGGGCTGTTTGGTAATTCGGGGGAACGTTCGTTGCGACCCCGTTGCACGCATCGCGCGACGAGTCTGTCACATCGGCCCGCAAATGCGAGCACTTTTCTAATTCGCGTTCGTTTCGTCGTCGAGCATCGTTCCTGCGCTTTCAGTGGATTCGCCGGCCCGCGCGAGATTTACCGAAATCCCTCGTCGGTGAGCGATGCGCGCCGATGTTACGGTTTTTCATCGGGTCCATGAATTTTCCAGGGAATATTCTCTCCGGGAAAATATGTGGGCCTCTTTCGATCGGACGAATCCTCGCCTTTCAGAGTAACAACTTTCCGCACGGGTTAGACTCGAGAGCTCGGTCCGCGTCTTCGCTCCGTCGATGCATCAGCCGATAGAAATAATTGAAACGCCCGCGCCGCGCCGAATATTCGAGCCCGTGACGATACTTATAAATTACGCAGCCGGCTGTTGGCTCTTCCGTAGAGGGAACGGTGATAACGGTGTCGTTCCGCATACGGTGGCGAGGCGGGGCGAGTCAAGATGCCTCGGAATCGCTGCGTTCCAGGATCAGGTCCTCTTTTCCTTGAGAAAGTAAACGGAAGAACGTGCGCGGACAGGAGCAATCTGAAACCCGGATATTCCAGAGAATAAAGATAATGCTTATGCTTTGAATGGGTTTGGCGTCGAAGAAGCAGCGTTGCTCGAAAGAAGAGATGTCTTTTGTCGCATCGAAAGACAGATCGAAGAAACGCGCGACGCTTCGTATCGGACGGGGGCCCCGAAGAGGCAAATGTCCTGTGCCGGCGGCCGAAAGGCTGCGAGAAAATTCCTGAATGCCTGTCGGTGCAGCGCGTACGATCGCGCGTGGCTCTCGGCCGGTTCGAACGCCGGAATTTAATTACCGGTGCATCGGAGGAAAAGAGGCGGAGGAACCCACTCAGCCACCCTCTGTCGTTACCCTTTCCGTTCGCTCCGCGATGTACTACAATATGTATATGTATAGAGCGTCGGTCAACGAAATTTCCTCCGTTCCTCTCTTCTCCCGGATCCCTTTTCAGCGACGATCATCGAAACGACTCCATTGGAAAGATCGCGTTCTCTTCCCGACCAGCGGTGATCGAATCGAAATTCGAATCGCCCTTCATTTTCCGTTTTGTCCTTTGCTCTCGCGGCTCATCTTTGGTTCGGCCACCCGCCAAAGTCCCCCGATGCTTCTCGACGCGTAATTCGCAGGAATTCATCGGCGAACCCAACCCGTCCTGGCGAAAGTGCTCCCGCGAACGAGCATTCATCGGGGAGAACAGCACCGCGGAGAAAAACGACGGAAACGACGCGGACCGCCGCGCCGCGCCCGTGGAATCGATATCGCGGAGATCCCGTTCGTCGGGCAGACTTTAACGAGGCTCGCTCGCGATATCCGATGATCGATCGAGCTTTCGCGTCGAATTTCATTCGCCGTTTTTCCGATAGGACGCATCGAGCGCACCGGCGCGGGCGCGCGCAACGATATTTTCTTATCGCGTTATTTTCGTCAACGGATCTGTTTCGCGAGCTAACAACTCCATAGGCGCGATCGCTGAAGAGGCGCAGCTGAAAAGGTTCGTTGAACATCAACGAAGAACACGCGAGAGTCGCCTCGCCTCGCATCATATCGATCCTTATCTGGTCCAGCCAGGCCCGATGAAGCGCACGCATTAAACCAAAAGCGTGCTGCCGGATGAAAAGCACGAAACATCCGGAGAGAACGAAGCAACCTCGTTGCAACTTCCACCCATCCGTTCGGCCCGTTGAAATGGCAATGATTTCATGCATGTTGCGATCGGTCCGGAAAACTCGTGAAACAACAATACCAACAATTTGGTAGGAGATAGTCGACACAGGACAATCGGTTCGGTTCGGTTGGCATCGACGCGACGCGACGTTTTGCTGGCCTGTGCGAGCGAGCAAGTACATACGTAGGCAAGTTTTCAGCCGCGGACGATGAACGGAGTTATCAACGCCTCGGGCGGTTGGAACTCGCCTCAAGTTTTACAGGATGCAACGGCAAACCGCTTCGAGCTTTCCCTCGGTTTCAGCTTCGACTTTGTCTCGCTTCGTCCCGGCTGCGGCTCCGCGAGAGAAGCTCGACGAGAGGCTGAGGAAAACGGAAGCGGGCAAGCGCGTTTCCCTCGCGCGGGCGAAGCACGCGCTTCTTCGCCGAGAAAGTTGACGCTCGTTTCAAGCGGCTTTCCGTGCGATCGCAACGCGAAGCAGTTCGTCGGAGATTCTCCGGCGTCTTGTTTCACGAGGAGCGGGATTCTCCACGGAGATATCGTAAAGCGGCGTTCCGCGCGGCTTTCGGCAATCTCGCGAAACTGTCTACGGCGGAGGAGAGAACGCGGGACCTGCGATTATACCGGATCGATGGGATTCGCGCGACAACGCGATGCCTTGCGAAGTCTTCAACGTTCAGCCGTGAAATCGATGACTCGGCGGAGGACTCGGAGGACTCGGAGGGAACCGTTGTTGCCTCGAAAGCTGCGGACGAGGGACGTCGATCGACCGAATTTCGAGGATCTTTCATCGGCGAAGATGCGGAGCGGTCGGCGGCGCGCACTCACGGGAAATTCATTCGCGAAACCAAATACGCGAGGCATCGGAACCGAGCCGACCGCTGGTCGGCGAGAAATTTCATTGATAGCGGTTGAAGCGACCATCCGTGGAGCACTTTGGGTAATTGGATACCGGTAAATCTCATCGGGTGAACCCAACGAGCAGCTGTGTGCACGGCGACAGCTCGGTAACGCGCTCGCGCGTTCGATAAATTCGAATACGGGGTAGGTACCGGTCGAGATGCGGAGCGATCGGACCGAATTACCGTTAACGCGTGATCATCGGTCGATGGATTTTCGCATTTTCCAAAGGTATCGCCGCGCGGATGAGCAGCGAGTCGGAGGTGGTCGCGACTTCTCCGGGTCTCTTTCGAAATTCCAGCGGCCTCCCTCTCGATGGGTGATCCTGGCCGAAGCAGCCGGTCGCTTCGGTTGGCCGATGCACGGGCAAACGACGACAACGGCGATGAATCGCTCGGCTGGGTGAACGCGTCGCTCGCAGGTAATGAAATACGGGTGTGTCGGGTTGCGAGCGAGCGAGCGAGCGAGCGAGGGAACGCGTTCGCGCGCGGAACCTATGCCCGTGAAAATCGGCCATGTTTCGGCTGCTCGATCCTGGGAGAACGAACGGTACGGCGTTTTCGATTTCACCCTGCAACCGCTCCGAAATCTGTTCCGGTTACCGCTCGTGCTTTTCCCGCGAGATCGAACACGATCGCACGCAACGTTTCGTTCTCGAGCGATCGCGCGACCGAGCACAGCCACTTTTTTCTTCCCACTCGGTTCGCAAAGCTATCGTTTCGATGGAAAACACGTTGGAAGCCGACGCGGCATCGATCGTCCCGAGGCTCGCCGAAACTCTCCGCGGCTCATTCGAATTACGAAGGACGAAAGAAACGGATGAGAGAGCGAATGCCTTTCGGCCGACACGCGAACCCGATAAAATGGAAAAGAAATTCTCGTGGAACGCAGCCGAGCTATCATCGAGACATCGTTTCCGGAGCGAGGCTGCAAGCCCTCGGGGCTATTCTCATTTGCACGTGTACGCGTCCCCAATGGATATTCGAGCTCCGATAAAACTCTCTCGAACATCGAGAGACGGAACGAAAAAGGGGAGAGGAAAATGTGTTGTTTGCGAGGTGCGCGCGAATGCGGATCGCAAATGCGCGCGGTGAATTAAAAAGCAACGGCGCGGCAGATTTTTCGTGAAAACCGCTGGCCGCAACGTTTTCGCGTTGCTTCGCCCTCGAACACGTCCTTTCCTCGTTTCGCTCTCCTCGTCTTTCCTTCCTTCGACATTTCCGCGCGCCTCGCCGTGCGATATCACGCTCTCGTTCGAACACAAAGTTCGAGCGTCCGGTAACGAGCACGGGTCGATCGAGAAATCGCTGCCGCGCGAGAACCGATCGATTCGATGAAACGAATCGTCGCGTCGAGAGAAGGTCCTCGGTTCGCGTCCGAGTCCGACCGAAACGCTTCCCGGCTGAGAAATGAAAGCGACCCGCTCGATTCGCGCCGCGCTGGTTCGCCGAACGCAAGAACGATGATCGAGAGGCAACGCGGAATTGGAACGGAGCCGTTGAACGGTTTCGCGGGTACGAGGCCGCGATTACCGTCGATCGCGGAGAAGAAGGTGCAGCCGCAACGCAGCGACGCCACCGATCGCGATCGGACAGAGATCGTGATCGTTTCGGAAGCCTATACCGGGAATCGATCGAATATTACTAGCAAACGGTGGGAGGACGCGCGCGCAGGCGGAGGCGGATGCAGGCAGCGATACCGCGGTCGGTGGTCGGTCGTCCGGTCGCGAGAGGACGGATCGATCCGGAGGAAATTCCGGGGCGATGCTCTCGATGACCGGAGTTCAGAGGGATTCCTGCTCTCGCGGAACTTCCGAGGTGAACGTCTCTCGGCGACACTGAGTCGAGTCCGATCGCGCGTTAACGACCCGCCCGCTGTCCTTCCTTCCTTCCTTCCTTTCGGTTCCCAAACCTTTGCGACGCGTCGCACCGCTCCGACGTATCGATGCGCGCTCGCGATCCGTCCGCCACCCGCATCGGGATCGTTCTTCGAGACAATTTCAGGAGGAAATCCCGACATGTTGATTGCGCGAGTACTCGTCAACGTCGATTCGCGGATCGCGATCGAGACGACGCGGCTGCGCGCGCACGCAATGTTCGCCGAGCCTCCTTGCCAACGACGGCCTCGCTCCCGGAGGTGTACGCTTGAAATCGGAACCGTCCGATCGTTGGAAAAGTTGACAGGACCGAACGCGGAGGTTCATCCGTGTGCGGTCGGAAGGGTGTTCCGGGGATGTCGGGAAGCAAGAAAAGAAAGCTGGCTCTCTCTGGTGTGTCGCAGTCCCGACGCACGCCGTGCTCGCCGCCGCGACGGCGAGTCCGCCGTCCGGAAGTGTCTTCGGGGAAAATACGGCCTTGATCGAACCGAGAGATTCGCATCGCGGATAGACGGCGAGGCGATTCGAAACGCTTTTCTCGCGGATCGGATGCGATTCGAGCATCGCGGCGCGATCGTGCGAATCGTTGCCGCGCTGCGATACGACCGCGAACGGGCGGCGCTTGTGCTGGAGTTGAAAAAGCGATGAAAAGGGGATGGATGAGAACGCGACGGGGAGGGGGTGATTACGGGGTGTGCGGTTGAGCGTCGCGGGAAGCCGAGGAGACGGAGGAACCGGCGTGCGTAATTTACTGGAAATTAGTTCCTTCGAGCGAAGCGACGACGGTAAACATTTCCCCCCTTGACCTACATTCTTGCGTCGTTGTCAAGTTCCAGCACGATCCGGAATCTCCGCTCGAAAGGGACGGCTGGCTCGGTGATGGTTCGGCGTCGCGTCCTCGAACGTTGCCGGCAAGGTACGATAGTGTAAGAGTCCGATGGTTCGAAGGAAGCGGGAGAGGGAGAACGTATGCGTAAGAATGCATCCGTGAGCCGCTGCGCGACGAAGACGGCTCCGATCGCGGCGGCCATCTCGGATCTTGCTCGAACCGCTCGCAAACTTCTGACCACCGAAGTCGACCGGCTTCTCCGATCGATGCGGGATCATCGAATTCGGTTCTCGCGGCGTTCCCGCGTCCCGCGGCGTCGACGTAACGCGATTTCGAGTGATGCGCAAAGAAGCGAGTCGCGCGGACAAAGACTTTTGCGATCGTAAAATGCGCGCTGGATCATGATCGCGAAATCAAATATGAAGAAAGTAATTTGCGGCTCCGTCGAACCGTACGGAGGACGAGAATTCGTGTCAGTGGCCCCCGAGCACCGCCGGCTATTCTTTCGTCGGCGCGGAACACCGGCCTCGCTGTATCGACCGGTTAGAAATAGCCTTGCAGGTCAGCACGCAAGTTTTCGCGTTAACCGCTATCGACCCTTCGCGCTGAAGGTTCCACCGCGTATCGTGACTCGTAAACGCCTACGCTTCTCTTCCGCTTTCCTCTCTCCTCCCCTTCCGCTTCGCCCCGTTCGCGGTCGCGTTCGCGTTCGCATTATGTTTCCAGCGCGGCACGAAAGAGCCGTTTCATTCCGCGCGCGACGCGATCCTTTGCAAGAACGCTTCGCGGTCGGACGATATTTCGGAATCGGCTCCGCCACGTTTTTACGCGCGGGGAATGCGAGCCGACGCGAGCGGACCCCTCGGGCAGGCGCAGGCAGCGAAGGAAGCGATGGGCGAGCACGGCGGAGAAAGAGGCGAGGCGGGTCGGGTCGTTCGCGCGGCGCGGCGCGGCGCGGCGCGGCTCGGGATGCACAATGAGCGTTGGGTTACGATAAACTGGCCAGAAACAATGGAGCTTGCCGGAGCAATGCGCTCGAAACTGTGCGGAAAGGTCTCGAATATCGAGTTACGACGGTCACGCGGGAAAAAGGTGATCCGGGGGAGCGAGCTCTCCGACCAGCCGGCTGCATTTCGACACGGTGATTGCCAATTTCCTTCGATCGCACACCTATATGCATATGCGTATGTACTCGCGGCGGGACGCGGAAGAAATCGTTCGGGCGACCGGAGTCGAAAGGACAAGTTCCAGGACCGCACGATGAAAAAACGGAAGCGAATTCCAACGAACTCGATCCGCAGATGCTCGTGGTTCGTCGCGGATCGATAGGGCTCGTCGGCGTTTCCGCGTGATGCGGCAACCGCGATCGATTCGACCTACCCGGTTGCACGAGAAATACACTGTTTTCGGGTAACAGCGTTTATTTGTGATGCATGCAGGAAGCGAAGCGCGCACACGCGTGAAACGGGGAAAAATATGAACGAGCCGGGGGAAGAACGGGCGCAACGAAGAGAGTATCGTGCGACTCCGATCGAGAGAGCGAAGACGCGCGACGACATCGTGCTTCGACTCTCGCGATCGGACGAATCGGTGAACGCACCCCGTCGGACGACGGACGGTCCTCCGATTTTGCACTGGTCGGCCAATGTTCGCTTTGCGATTCCCGCCAACGTTGCCGCGCGGGTCCCGTGACTTCCGACTGCGACCGGTTGCCAAAACTTTCGACTCGTGAACGCCGTCTCCTTTCGAAGCCCGAGAACATGGGATGCGTCTCGATGAAAGACCGGGGGGTTCTCGAGTGCACGTTCCGTGGCCAGGTGGGCCATGCTATCCAGAAATTTCATAAACTTTCGTCGTCTGGAAAGTTGGGAGGCTGGACGTGAATAGAGGTCTTTCTCTCTCTCTCTCTCTCTCTCTCTCTCTCTCTCTCTCTCTCTCTCTCTCTCTCTCTCTCTCTCTCTCTCTCTCTCTCTCTCTCTCTCTCTCTCTCTCACATACTCCCATCGGTCGCGGTCGCTTCTTCTTCTTCCCTATCATATTTCTTTCCCTTTATGCATGGCCCCCGTGCACTCTCTCTATCTCCCTCTCTCCGTTTCCATCTCCCGCTCTTTCTTCAGCTTTCTCTCGCTTCTCATTGTCCTCGTCGTGCGTTCACCGTGGCAACTGCATGCGGAAGGGCAACGATAACAACGCGAAACGCGTCGCATTCGCGCGGTTCGCAGTGGGGAACGGGCGAGTAGAAGGAGCGCTGTTGCGGCGAAACCGGTTGCAGAAAACGCGAATCAAAATGATCCGATGCGTTCGCTCGAACAAAGGAAGAGAAGCAAAGGCACCGCGCGCGCGATTCACGGCTTTCAGGCAGCCGATGGCTCGCGAAGGATGCGCAGGAGCGGGAAGACGGCGCGGCGGGCGTCTCGTCCGCTGATAAGAACCACGATTCGCCCGGACCGCACGGATGAAGAAGCGGAGTCCGGAGGGACACCGAGCTCGGACAGGGTTCCGTCGCCGCGAAACGAATCATCTTCGTGATTCATCGACGACTCGTTCGCCCGTTCGTACCGCGGAAACGTCGCCGGTCCTCGCGGCAAGCGGCGCGCGCGTGTCGGGCGATGGGAGAAACGGACGCGCTCGATGAAGAGAAGGACACCGAGGGGGAAAGTAAAGCTGCGGCGGTGGCTTTTTATCGAGCGATCGAGCGTAATCGTAATTGGCTGTTGTTGCGTGAAAGTAAATCGCGCATGCAACTTTCGCACGCATCAAGATTCCCGGCGTGCTCGGAGCATCGCGCATTCCACACTTTTTATCGCAGCCACGCGTACCTCTCTCCTCCGCCCTCCTCTCGCCCGCCGCCGCCTACCTTCCACCGGGCGATTGAGTCGTGCTCTCGCGCAAACTTCGTCTCGTGCCAACCTCGCGTTTCTCTCGATGTTACGAACCTTCGGAAAGACGATACGAATCGAGCCGGCCACGGGCTAATTTACAACCACGCAATTACAATGCCACCGCGATAGACATCAGCGGCGAGTTGTTATCGCGCGCGAAGAATGCTTTTGCTTTTTCCTTCCTTGTCCCGCTTCTGCATCCGATGTCCGGTTGCTCCTTTCCACCCGGATGGAACCGGCTCCCCGTTCGCGCACTTCCCGTCTCGTCTTCCGTGCAGCGAAACCAAATCAGCGATCGCGCGACTCGTCGTTCCAAGAAGCTCTTCTTCTCGCTCACCGTCGATTCCGGTTTCGCACGCGATCCTTCCATCGGCTGCGAGCCCGCTTTCCATCGTAGATTCGGAAACTCGATGATCGATAACGCGTCGACGCGCACCGCTCTCACCCCCTCGTCCTCCCGCACGGTGTATCCGCCGGAGGCCTCCGCGATAATACGATTTGTCCGCGCGGCCGACACAGCTTTTCGCTCGGGGCAACAACCACCCGCCGAATCGTAGATCCTCATCGCGCGGAATCAAAGTGTAACTAGGAAATATCGTTGAGAATTTGCTTCGACGGTCCGAACGAATCGAAACGAGCTGAATGGAATTTCCCAAATACATATATATTTCTTTTTCTCCTCCCCCTTCTCTTTTTTTTTTCCTTTGATTTGCTTTTTTTTGTTTTTGTTTTTGTTTCCCCCCACCCTCTTTTTACTTTAATTATAATCTTATTTTATTATTATACCGTTATTTTTATTTTACATTTTCTTTTATCATTATACAATCTAAATTGCTTTTGCAAGAGCTAGGCAGTACTTTCTTTTTTTTTTCTAAATATTTTGTCTTATGTATTTTTGGTTCTGCGCCTGAGGGGATCCTATCCCAGGGCGCATAATAAATCTCTCTCTCTCTCTCTCTCTCTCTCTCTCTCTCTCTCTCCTCCGAGGAAACTTCACGCAATGCGCGTTCCGACCGACTAGAAATGCTACCGTTGATCCGCATATCGGATCGCGAGTCGCGCGTGTCTCCTTTCCAACAAATCGAACGATGTCAGGGTGACGCGACGCGACCGCGCATGTACGCCATGACACGGCGCGGTGTGTCTTGCGGTCGTCACGATATTCGCGCCGACCTTCGTTCTTCTTCTAATTTCCAGGACAAATCGGCCTGCAAGCTCGGCTCGATCGATTCGAATCCGATCCGATCCGATCCGCGACGTTGATCGTTATTGCGGCCATCCGGAAAATATCGGTCGACGGAAAGGGAGGTTCGCGAGAGGAGGAAACCGCGGACGTCGGGAACGGAGAAACAATTCGATTCGGTAAACCGTTGGACCGGCCTGCACGGGCATCGTATCGATGCAAGCGGCGAGGATACGGTGCAACGAGTATACAGGCGGTGCCCGGGGAATGTTCGCAAATTTTGCCCGGTTATTGTACGCGGCATCGTCCCCACCGGTCTTCGCCAGGGCATTTCTTTCGGGCTATTGGAAATGAGCATTCCATCCTATCTCGCTCGCTCTCGACCCCGTCTCACCCAGAGTCGAGCGAGCCGGAGAGAGGCGATCGTTCCCCTGCCTGCCTCGATAATAGTCGCGATGAGGTCCGAGGCGTGCGAACATTAACCGCGCACTACCGTGCATGGGACTTTGGGAGAAAAATGAAAGCTGCGTACCCGTTCAAGATTTTTCCTTCGTACGTTTGAAAAGATTCATGAAATAACGCGTGCGTTGTCCGAGGGAAAACGGCGGAGGCGCGGACGGGCGACGCGACGCGACGCGAGCATCGACGGGCAGGTGTCGGACAGTTTGCCTCGTCGGCGTCGTGGTTTCAGCGTTCCGTTGGACAACATCGCCGTGAAAGTGACCCGGACTGGAATAATGGGTAGTCGGTTGAAACGGAGCAAGGAGAATTTGCATTCGTCGAGAAAAGGGATCGCCGTTGTCGCAGACTGGTTCGTCTCTCGACGATAGACAAAGAGGAACGGCATCCGGGTAAGCCGATCGAACGAACGAACGAACGAACGAACGAACGAGCGAACGAACGAGCGAACGAACCCACGCCACTTCCGACAGACGCGTTCAGCAGGAGCGTTGATCGGTCTCGTTCGCATTCGCATCGGCATCGCCGTTCTCGCGCTCACTTCTAAAACACGAGAGAGAGAGAGAGAGAGAGAGAGAGAGAGAGGGGTTTTGCCGTTTGCTCGAACCGTGCGTATCGAGCTGGCAACGTGTAAAGCAAAGAAGAATTACGAAGGCTTGCGTCGAACGGCGACACGGCGACACGGCCGGAATGGATGCGAGAGCTCGGTAAAGGATAGGAGGAAACGCGGAATGCCGGATGTTCCGAGAGGCGAACGCGGACGGGGACGCGAGGATCGCTTTGAGAGGAAAACGACGGCGGACCGTTGAACGGGTTCCTTTCAACGCGCGCCGTTCTCCCGCATTCAGCGTCTACCGATTCGAGCGCACGCGTTCGACGCGATCCCGTATTTCCTCGTGATTTTCCCCCGAACAACCGCGGAAGGAAACAGATTCCTGCGATGTCGGGCGGATGCATCGAAAGAATGTATCGGTAGCTCGCGCGGGACGATGGGACGCGGAATCGGTGGTACTCGCACGCGGCGAGTTTAAAAGGATAACAAAGCGACCGTGCAAACCGGCCCAGAAGGAAGGGAAGAGAAGGGAAGGGAGAGGAGAGGAGAGGAGAGGAGAGGAGAGGAGAGGAGAGGAGAGGAGAGGAGAGGAGAGGAGAAGAGAAATCCAGGCAGGCGGTGGAGAAGAGTGGAAAGGATCGCATACCTGTGGAGCAGGTGTTCCATCGAAGACCGGCTTTTCGTTCTCTTTCCCCTCTCGCTCGCGCCTACCGACTCGCCGTCGTGCACACGCACGCACACCGTCGCTCCGACTGCGCCCGTGCATTTGCCTAGGAGCCGCTCCGCGGACAGACTCCACCGCCCCTTTATTCCCACTCGCGAAATATTTTCAGCTCGCGACGCCGGAAAATCGGATTCCTTTCGATCTTCCATCGAACGGGTCGAAAAGCGTTGCGTCGCCGAAGATACCGACAAATTTTCTCCGACCGGCTGTCCCGGACATATACCCAGCCTCGGCCGCTCGGTGTTCGATGTTGGACGAGCGTGTTCGCGGAACCGTCGCTGCCGCGCCGCGATCCGATTCTCGATCGTCGGATTTTGACACCGGCGAAGGAGCTGCGAGGGGGAGAGAACGGCGAGCTCGAGACGCGCGACGAATTCGTCCGCTGCTCGTTCGGATGTCGACGATCGCCAAAATTAGCTGCGTTTTAACTAAACGACCCGTTCCGTTCCGCTCTCCTCCCCTGTCGGATAGACCGCGTTCCTTTCTCCCTCTTCGCCGCGATCGACTCCCATCGAATTCCACCGAACTCGATTCCCGATCGCCGCCGCGCGCAATTCCGGTACGCGACGACGCTCGCCTCGATTTACGACCGCGAGCTTCGCGAAACGCGGACCGCCGAGCGCCGAGCGCAAGGTTGGCCAAGTCGAGCTGGCGCCGATCGAGCGTCGATGAAACTCGAACATCGAGCGGGCCGAATTTTCTCCGCGGATCCTGTCGGTTCGAACGCAGCGAGACCGTTGCGCAACCTGGCGGAAAATCGCGCGGAACCGTAGGTATCCCGCGCCGTTTTTCCGTCGAGTCTCGTCTTCCTCGGAATCGCCCTCGGCAGCCGGCGATAAATTTATCCAGGAGGGTATGCCTCCCACCCCACCCCGTTCCGTTCCGTTCCATTCCGCTCCGCTCCGCTCCACCCCGTCCCCCCAGCCCCCCTCGCGGCCGCCGCTTCTCCGGTTAACAAGGGTGAACGAAAGGACAAAAATAAGCCCGAAGGCTGCTCTCCGCTGGCCCGGCGAACGAGCAACCGCGAAAGGATGCGAAGCACATTTTACCTTGCTCTCCGACGACGCAAGGATCAGCCGGAGCCCGTTCGCGGCGATGCTCGCTGAACGAATGTACATGCTCGTAAGTGCTTACAATCAGTTACGTATCGCGCCGTCGAGCATTCCCAGAAGATGAGTCCGCGAACGCGCGCGGTACACGAATCGAGGCCGAAGCGGCGCGGCGCGGTGACTCTCCGGCCGACTCGAACAAAAGCGCAAAAGTAAGATGCGTCGATGAAAATAATAACGATCGAAAGGTGTTATTTTCCCACGAAGAATTCGGTTCTCGAGATACGCGTGATCATCGTGACACGCATTCGTTGCACCGTGTTCTTTTGACCCGAGGTTTTCTTGCGAGGTACATACGTGTGTACACGTATGCGAGCTTCGTCGGCGCTGCCCCTCGATCGCGTTCACGTCGGAGGAAAGTTTCGCCTCGCGCTCGCTGCCGTTCGGGTTATTTTAGGACCGTGCCGTGAAAAACAAGGGACGGCATGCCGGAAGCCGGCGCGGGCGCGGGCGCGGGCGCGGGCGTTCGTTCGATCTCTTTCAGCGGGGAACCGGAAACGGCGGCTGCTCCCTCGGACCCTTCCAGCCGTGAGTATCGCGTTTCGTTTCGAACCGCGTTTCCAGGCCAGTCCCGACCGACTTTCCTCATCAAATTTTTCCGGGGTGAGACCGGGAACCTAGGGCCGCCGCGACATCCGGCCCGTTCGCCGACAGAAAATCGGAAAGAAACGTTCCTCGTCGGAAAGGCCGCGAACGGAATTTGGAAAGAGGCGAAGTCAGTCGTGGCGTGGCTGGGAAACGATAACCGAGGCGTCGGGCGACGATCGCGGTGCGCGATGGATGGTGCAGCGTCGCGATCGAACGGAGCATCCTTGCCAGCACCGATGCATTTCTCCGCCCCCACCAATCTATTCGCCCCGGGGCAATTCTTCTCGTCATCGCACCTGGAATCAACGACTCCGGCGACGGTGGGCAGGAATCCCAGCGACGAGAAATCGTGCGCGAATCGTCGCGGAAACGGAGGAAGCGTTCGGCTCCGCTCGGTGAATGAATCATGCGAGCCCTCGTAAAAGCCGCTGTTTCTTTAAGAATCCTCGACCCATTTCGTATCGGATTCGAGGCTGAACGCGCCCGCTAGACCACGGAAAAATCCTTCTCGCCTTCCGCCGCGGCGCTTGTAATTCATCCGAGCGATCGTCCGCTCTTCGGGATCGCGAAACCATCGATCGCGGTTCCGGTGCGTTTCTTTGCCACGGAAGAATTCGCTGCGATCGTACCGATCGAACAGTCGTTTTCGAAGCGTACGCACGGATTCGAGCGGCCGAAAGCAAATTCGTTCGCAAACACGGGCTCGTCGAGAAAGGATTACGAGGTCGTAACCTACATCCGCCGCGAGCTGCGTATCGATAAAAGGCGGAAGCCACCGTGGATTCATCCGCTCGAAAGGTTCTGAAATCCGATTTAAATTCGCTTCGCGTTCGAGGCCAACGCATGCGGTCGTCGTTAACGAGCCACCCGCGTCGAAAAGTCGTCGCTTTCGATCGGTCTTCCGCGCACGAACGTTTCCAGCGGTTTGCTGCGACCGGTTGCCGCTGACCCGACCCACGCGCGGGTGTATATCGTACGTTCGCACGCCGAACGATGCCTCGATGTCGCTTCTCGGAACCTCCACCCATCGGTTTGCGCTTTGCTCGAGCGTCGTCCGCGAGACGGGACGGGACGATGGATGCGATTATTCGCAACGTACTCCATAACGTTTGCCCGGATCGTCGGGTTGCCGATTCGAGCGAGAAAAGCGAAAGGTGCCACCGCTCGTTCGAATTCGAACCGTGAAAACGAAGGTCTGTACAAAGTACGTACGCGGCCGACTCCGCGATGCGAAAGACGCGTCCGCACGGATGGACCGGTGGGAATTTCCTGCCGCACGATTTCGAGAGAGTCGAGGGCTCCGGCGCGGCGCGGCGCGGCGCGGCGATATCGATCACCGATAACCAGCTTCTTTCGATGAAAGATCCGATGATACCGTCGTACCCTGCCACAGACTCGAACGGGTTTCTTCGAAATTCCATGGAAAAGCGAAGCAACGCTGTTTCGAAGGAAAATCGTCGCGCGAGAGATCGAACGGAGGGTTCCGAACGGGCGCACCGCGAAATCACCGATGTCAGCGCGAACCAGCCAGCCAGCCAGTCACGGAAGAAGCCAGGCCCGCGTAAAGGGAGACCAGGAACAGCTTTTCGTAAGCAACGGCGTAACCTATCAACGAGCCTCCTCCACGAGTTTCTTTAATACGCGCGAGCTGCATAGCTGTGTGCTCGGAGATAGGGCAAGGGTGGTAAATATTAGCCAGAAAGAGGGAAGGCGATGACGCTCTTCCCACCGGCCGGCCCCCATTCAACTCGATGCACGACCCTCGAACGTCAGGACGACGGCACGCACCCTGGAAATCGTTCATTTTCGTCGAGTTAACGACCCCGGAGCCGGGTTCGAGCACCGTCGACCCTCTTTTTCTCGAAAGACTCGCCCTTTCTCGTCGCGAAGTCGAGGCGTACGGGCACGAAGAATCGGCAGAAACGTTCGTCGACTCGGACCAAGGAAAATCTGGCGTCGAAAAGGAAAGAAATTACCCCCGCCGCCGCGCCGCGCCGTAACGTCGGATGGGGGCGGTGATATGCGTCTGTAGGTACTACATGGCACGTGGCAGCGGCGATTATTACGCAACGCGATAACGATGAATGAACGACGAGGACTGTACGGTACGTTGACGTTCACGGGAGCGAGGCAGGTAAATGATCGGTGCGCGTTATGCGTCGTTTATTAATCCGGCAAGGGGGGGGGCGGGTGGGCGATCGATCGATCGCCGGTCCTTCGACGGAAGGGCACGCGCTCAGGAGCACGATCGGAAGAATCCGTAGAAAAGGGTAGTCGCGCGCTTCTCGATGCCCGCAGCCGTCGCTGACGCAACGCAGAGTTTCAAGAAAATCGCTCCCTTCCTGCGACCTCGTCTCTCCGGCTAAACCAATTTGCAACGATGGACAACGCACGCTGCGACTCGATGGAATAATCGTGAGAAGAAACAGCCGCGACGGGAGGGGATCGGATGCGCGCTGCTCACCGGTTTCTCGATCGTTCGAATCACCTTATTCGCTCTATCTCTTTCTCCGTCTCCTCGCCGATATTCTCCGCTCCTCGTTCTTATCTTTCGTCGGCGCGGGCACGCCTCGCCTCCTTCGCACCGAATCGAAATTCGAAGCAGAGGATAACGGGCTCCGCGTTGCACGCGATTTCTCTCGTCCCTGTTGCTCCATCGACCCGACGCAACGGTCACCCGACGTACTTTTCGGCACACGTATACGTATACGCGAACGTTGCTCGAGACGATCCACCGGCGACGGAAAGCTCGGCACCGCTCCGTTTCGTTCCATGGGTCGCGCGATACCCCGCGGGATTCAATCTCCAGCCATCGATCTCAATTTCGGCTCGAGTCGCGCGTTCGGGTCGCGCAGCCGTGGCATTCGATTCCCCGAAACGCGTACCCCTTTGTTCGCCCGACGCGTCCATATAGCTCTGTACCTTCGAGGATTTTTCTTACCGTCCGGATGAGCAGCACACCCTCCGCGATGACGATGCCCCAGCAGGAACACGGCTCGTCGCAGGTTCGAGCGGAAAAGACGCGAGGAGCACGGTGAACAGCGCCGCTCGCCGCTCCGCTCCGATCCGATCGGAGTCGAGGACGTTCAGGCCGCACGGATGTCTCGCGTCCAGTCCAATTCGCCGAACTTTCCTCGAAGCGAACACTTGGAAAAACTCGCGGCAAACATTTACATTCTCGCCGATGATCCGAGCGTTTCGGGAGTGGAACGGCCGCTCGATCGGAAGCTGCGGAGGAAGAGGAACCGAGCGCGTTCACGTCGCCCGAGGTTCGCGCCGGGGCACCGATACCACCGATGGACCCGGAATCCGGTGTCCCTGACACGAAACCATGTCCGACGGCGGCGGTGAAAACAGCGGGGCGGACGGCGTCGTTGTCCAGGTTGCTCGTCGCGCGTATCACCGTCTCGGGCACACCGACCGCTCCCGTCGGAGCTGATCGTCAGCGAAGACGCAACACGCGGATGGCCGGACGAGACGCGACCAGACGAGGTGAGGCGAGGCGAGGCGAATCGGTCGGGAGCAGGAATGTGGAAAAGGGAGAAGAGCCGGCGCGACGCGACGCGGCGAAGGTCCACGCTCGCTCTGAGCAGCCGGCCGACGAGAGAGCGACGCGCATCTGCGCCGCGCACTCCACCCATCCCTCTTCAGCCCCCTCCATGCTCCCGGCCGCCGCACACCCCCGCTCCCGACATATCCTACCCCTACAGGGGTTCTCTCCCCCTTCGCTCTTCTTCTTGCTCCTTCTCACCCCCCCCCCCCCCCCCCCCAACCCAACCCCCCAACTATTTTATCGACTTTCTCTTCCTTAGACTTTTTATTTCCACCGGATAACAAGGGGATCCGCGTGTAATCGAATTGCTTAGAATCCCGCCGCCCCCGGCCAATCCGCTTCCCATTTATTTGAACTCGCCTTTCGTCGCGCGCCTTTCGACACGCCGCGGCCGACCCATTACGAACCGAACCCATTGCCCCCCGTATTCGCGAGCGGCAAACGAGAAGCCGCGCCGCCGGAAAGGAATCGGCGAACAGGGAATCGCGAAACCGCGAGCGATCGTCCGTTCGATTCGTTCCAGCGTAAACGCGCGCGCGCGCGCGCGAGAGAGAGAGAGACGGAGAGAGAGAGGGAGAGAGAGAGAGAGCCCTCGCACCGACCCGCCGTATCCGCTGTCCGAACGGAGGAGTCTCGATGAAAAGCGAATGCGTCCCGTGGCTGCCGCGGACTCGCTCCGCTCCGAACGGGATAGGAAACCGGTGACCCGTATCAAAACACGAGAATCGATTTTACCGAACTCATCCGCTCGTCGCGCGACTCAGCGATTCGGCCGCGATGTCTTTCCTCGGAAACGCGACCGGTGCGATCGAGCGATTCGGTCTCTCGTGCGAACGACAAACAAGATCTGCTTTGACAGTGGGTTTCGCTGGGTGCTCGATGAGCCGAGCGCGCACCTCGAACACGATGCACGCACCTGCATACGTATGTACGCGTTGCGTAGCCAACCACGCCGCACCGTCGCGTCGGTCGCGCGCAAAGCATCGTTCAACTTCTTCGACGAGTTCCGAAAGCGTTTAGTCGTACGCTTCGGCGCGCAAACGCGTAAAGGACTTTCCGTGAACGGCCGATACGAAAGACCGCGCAACTCCGGTCGCTTCTCCTTCGACCGTTGGCCTCTTTCGAAATACCTTTCAGCGAGATCACCGCTCGCGACGATGGAACTCGAGTTGCACGGTCGAGGACAAAGAGCGGCCACTCGTCGCTGCTACGCCGTATATCGTGCACGATGGAACGAGGAAAAGCGTGCGGTCCGTTTACCGGACGCCCGCTCATCGGTGCGTCTCTGCCAGGGGTATCGTTCGTACGCGTGCCAAATAGTTTGCGAACGTTCGCGCCCGTCCAACCAAAACGAGCGAACCTCGTGCACCCTGTATATCATCGACACCTTTGCGGATTCCGTTGACGCGCGTGCGCGCGTTCGCTTCGGTGCGATGAAAATCGGCTCCGATCGTCGACGCGGCCGGTGCCGCGGTGTTTCGTTGATCGACGGCGCCGGCGCCGGCGCACGGGGAAGCAGCCCGATCGTAAGCGTTCACCGTTGCGCTCGAAGCAAAGTCGCTCGTTTCTTTCGTACCGATGCAAAACGTTCATCCACGGAGTGTGCTAGGAGCGAAGCGGTTTAGGCGCTGGTTGCTTAACGGGTCGCGGGGTATACGCGTTCGTCCTTTTGTCGTCGCATCGGACGCCTCTGATTCAAGTTGACAACGCTGTCCGAAAAGCATGAGCGAGGGTTCATTCGAAAACGTTTGAAATCGACGATCGGAAGATTCGTCGACGATGCTTATTAAACGGACGCGAAGTGGTTCGTCGCGCGTTCCAAGGATCCGCTGTCGAGCATCGATGAAATTCTTTGCAATATTGCACGGTTTCCCGGTTCGATGAAAGAGCTTCGACCAACCTGTTATCGGATCGGACCCGAAAGCGCGCCTTCACCCCCGGGCTATCTGTTTCTAATAGCGTTCACCCTCGTTCACCTTGCCAACCCCATTTCCTTTCATCGCCGGTTTGTAATGTCCGGAACGAATTTTCACCGATGCCTATATTTCCGGCGTCGAGGCGCGACGTTTCGAGCGTCGGGTTTCACCGAACTCCGCTCAATTTTCCTCGCCGATCCCTTTTACCCGAATCGTTGAATCGTTGCAACGGAAACTGAAGAATGTTTATTTCTTTTGTTTTCAAAACTGGAAACACGTTCGACTCGGATGCGAACCGGGATCCAAAAGCAAATGCGACGAAAGCCCGGTCCTGGGAAATCCGACGAGCCGCCTCGCCCGTGAAAAGCGATTCGGAAGAGTCATTGAGCGAGACTCGGTGAAAGTGTGCACGGTCAAAGGAGCTTCTGTCTTACGCTCACGAGACGTTAGAATTATGTATTATTTCGCCAGGCCACGCAAACCGAAAAGCATCGGTGGCGCTTGATGTTGATCGGTCGAGTACTCTCTGAACGAGAAACCGTGCGGGCACTGCACAAAGAAGCACCTATCGACCGACGCTTCGATGCGTCGATCGCTCTCGGAACATTGACCATCGTGTGCAGCTGCTTGCGCGGAATCGGTAGCGTTCCCTTTCCGCCGACTCGCTGGTCGCTGAAACCATAGCGTCGAAGGTAACGAGACCTTTTCCCGGTCCCGCCGGAAAGCGCGATGAAACGTACCTATATGCACCGCGAATCGATCCGATGGGACGAAGAAGGCGAGCCGGAAGCTTCGACGGCTCCTGTCTAGGAAACAGGGCAGGGGTAAGAAAGAACGTGCCTTTGCCTCGGACTATCGCAGGCCCAGTGAAAATTCCACGATCACGGTCGAACGCGATCGCTTCGAGAAAAGGAAGTAATTGTGTGATAATGGGGCTCGGAATCGTGAGAGGGTGAGGGCGAGAGAGAGAGAGAGAGAGAGAGAGAGTTTAGGCTGTATGCGAGTCCGTGGTAAGATCGGTGGCCTCTAACCTCTCGTTTCGCCCTCCTTCGTCCGTCGCTCCTTCCGCTTTCGCACTGCCCTTTCCCGCCTCTGCGTATACATGCGTCTGGTTCTCTTTCTCGCGGTATTGACCTCAAACGCGAGAGCGGGAGCTGCTTCCGATCGTGTCGAATCGAAACGAATGCAATGGAATCGAGTGGAGCGGAGTGGCGCGGAGTGGCGCGGAGTGGAGTGGAGTGGAATGGAATGGAATCGAGGGGGGTCGAGAGGTGGGCGAGAGAGCTCTCGGTGGCTCGGATCCTCTCGCGATGACAAATTGCATCGGTCTCCGACCGCGTTATCTTCGCCGGCGATTATCCGCTCCGCTCTTCGTGGATTTGCATGAATCGAATTTCCGCGGGTCACGATCCGAGAAAGCGCGATCGTCGTTCACGCTTTCTCGCCGAAACGAACGCGAGAGAAACATCTGGACGCGGAGAAGGTGGATCGAGGGACTGGCTCGCTCGGTTCGGCCGACGCCAATCCTCGAGAGCACGATTTCCAACTCGCATCTCAACTTTTCTAACGACCGGACAACGCTGCCAGCGTGCCGTTCAAAGTCGCGAAGAATTCTAGAACGTTTGCAACGCCGCATCATTTGCTTCTCCGGCTATCCTTGTTTCACCGCGTAGCGGAATCGGCGTTGGTCCCGAAGGGTGGTGCGCCCTCCGAATCGAATCGAATCGAATCGAATCGAATGGAACCGAGCGCAAGTACGCGGCGCAAAGATCCCTTTTAATGCTATTAGCAGACCGACCACCTCCCACCGGTCGCTGGCGAGTGTGATCCATGGCCAGGGCCATTATCTGTGTCGGCTTGACAGCGGCGAGCGCGAACCGTCTCCAGCGTAGGTATATCGCGCTCCACGCCACACCGCTTCGTCCCGGATCGACCACCCGCCCCCTAAAATACTTTACAGCCGTTTCGCCGTCGGCTCTCGAGAACCTCGCTCCGAAGAAGCGAGTCGCGTCGAGTGGAGAAACGAGTCGGCAACGATGCAATTCTAATCGTATTTTGTAAAACGCATTTTCTAGCCGGGAACTGAATGCGAGCGGAAAACTGCTCCGCCGCTTCAACTCGAATGCACTATTCACCCGGTCTCCTCCATTATTCTCGTTTTCAGGATTTCCTGTGACGTTAATAGAATTTCACGGTGAAAATGCGTTTCGAGACGAAGTTCGCTTTTCCGTGCGCGACAATGGACGACGCGAACGCGGTCGATGATGCTCGAGCGAATTATTAAAAGCGACGTTGCGAACGTAATAACTCGGTGGTTGGAAGGGAAAAGACGCGACGATACAGGGAAACGAAAAGCCTGGGAACAAAAGGAGAAGAAAGGAGGGAATGAAATTGCGAGCGATGACCAATTTCTGGCGTCCCGGGAAAACGACGGAAAATCATAAACGTCGCGGCCGAAGAAGATCCGCGGTGCCGGCCGAGCGAGTGCAAAAGCGCGATGGACCGGGCGAGAGCGAGAGAGCGCGAGAGCGAGAGAGCGAGAGAGCGAGAGAGCGAGAGAGCGAGCGGAAAAAGGCTCTCTCCCGATATTCATATCCTGCTGAAACTGACATCGAGAGCGGAGGGGTCTGATCCCGCAGCGGCGCAAATCCTACGATTAAAATATCGGACGATGGGTTCGTGCGCGCACGAACGCACGGTTTGCGGTTCCAGCTAAAACTCCGAATCGGTGATATCTGTATTTGCGGCAGGGCTTGGGGCCACCCGGCATCTCTTCGGCAAAATTATTTCGCCGCGCTGTCAACGGTACGTACATCCGAGATACCTCGCGAACCGAAAAAATGACAGCTGTGCACGAAATAAACGGAACGCTACGAGGAGAGAGAGAGAGAGAGAGAGAGAGAGAGAAAGAGCAACCGATCGTCGCGCAGGGGTTATCCGTGTTCTTTCGATGAATTCGTTTCGCGAATCGTTCGGTTGGAAAGGTTCGTAACGCAGTGACAATGAGGCGCGTCGCCTCCGTGCAACGCAAGTTGCTCCGTTGGTGTTCTCCTTGTCTCTGCCTCCTCCTGATCGTCCCTAAGAACGTGTAGCGAGTGGAAAGGAAAGGAAGAGGAGATGGAAGAGAAAGAAGTCCGTGGCGGCAAAGGACGGCGACTGGGCAGCTGACTGAGATTGCCGAAGCGGTCGATTTAAAAGGCTGCCGGCTATTTCTTGCGGGAGCAGGAGGTAAAGGGGGAGCGGAAGAACTAGTTGGCATCGGCAGATGGCACGCGCGCCGAGACCCGCTCCCTCGGGAGTTCTCTCTCAAGGGATCAACCTTTCTTCGGGGGGTCGTGGGCGCGAGATCGTTCTTCGTCGAGCAGTTCGTTCTCACACCGATCGAAATCGCGTTGGAACCTCTCGAACTCGTCGAAGCCCCGTGCAGCCTTCGAATCTCGAGACCGCATTCGGCTTCCGTGCGCCGTGAAAACATATTTTTCGCTATACAACTGTCCCGACGGCAATGTCTGCATCGGGTCAAGCGCCGCAGCAACGATACCGCTTCTCAGCACGACCGGTTTCTTATCTCGATCGAACGAATAACAAAAAAAGAGGGAAGAAAGATGCCGATGCCGATGCCGATGCTGCGATGCACGGGTCACGAAGTGCAAGAAGTAAACGGCGATTGCGTATCAGGGGTTGGAAAAACGTGATCCGTGGAGCAAGGTCGGAAACGAATGTTATGCAATGCGGTTGGCTGAGCCCGCGAATGCGCTCGCCCGTATAATTGGATGCACAGCGCAGGCTATTTGTTTGAAACGCGTACCGCGGGGAAGAAACTTGCTCGGAGGCCTCTGCGTCGCAACGCCTCCGGTCAGCCAATTTCCCAATTTCCCACTTATTACTGTAAATCACCGTCGCCTATTTCTGTGGGGAAACGCGCTCCTCTTTCCTTCCGACCTCTCACCTTCTCCACCCCGTTCCGCCTGTCTCGAGATGAAAAGCGAATATTTCGCGTCCCGCGCGAACGGTATCGTGACACGAGATTTTTCTTTTCGCATAGAATTCGCGACCGGGATCGAATCCGTTCCGGCGGTGTCGTCGCGAAGAGCAGGTGTGCCATGCATCACGGAAAACCAGTCTTTTTCTTATTGATCTTGCTGCTGCCCTTTGGACCGCCACCGAATGAACCCACCTGCCGATCACGTGGCTTCCTCGAACCACTCGACCGAGCACGATTTACATCTCGATGCAGCACGCTCTTACAAAACATCTTGTACGTACGAATTTGGCTTAGCTGTCGCGCGTATAAATGCGATTCGCACTTACGCGCGCGCGATTCTCGACGATCAAACTCTCGACGGCAAACGGACATTCTTCTCGCGTCTGCTTCGAACCGTCGCGTCGGGCCGATCGAGCCGGCTCGATGGCCGAGAAACTCATTGAGAAATAACTTTTCGAATTCGATGGAATCTCTCAACCCTCATCCTACGACGATGCTCTTCTCCCGTTTAATCGATCGAATCGACGCATTTTCGTCGGAACGCGTTGTCGTTTATTTAGGTAGCCGTTGTCCGTTGTCCGCCCGCGCGAACGAACAGGCGCGTGCATCGCGTGTCCCCGTGTCGAGCGAAGCCGGCCACTAAAATTGAGAAATCCATCATCCGCAACGACCGTACAGAGATGTCCGAAACGCAGCCGTTCGTTCGCGATAAACAGCCTCGGCCAGTGCCTGACCTCAGGTAAAATCTTCCTCCGTCCAACAGCGTCGTCTCTGATGCGATGCTCAACCTCGTGGCAAGAAGGAGTCGGGCGTGTGGTTGGTCGAGCGGAAACCGATGGACCGTCGTGGACTATTCGGATTCATTTAGAACGCGTCGACGACGTTGGACGAACCGTGCGCTTCTCTGGCTCTCATCGTCTGGATAGAAATAATGCGAGAGCGAATGGACGCTCGGACGAAATCTGGCAAGCTGTCGCTGTTATACGACGCATCGAGGGGGCAGAATTTGACAAGGAACATCGACCGCGAAAGGGAAAGGTAGAAACGATCGGTGGGCGTGCGACCGTGACCGGCAATCCTTGGCCGTTCCACGGCAATTTGTAATCCAATATGATCGACCGAGCGAATGCCCCGAAGCCGCATGCATGCGCGTCGATAGCGCGAGCCTTTTTGCAAGGTGCCCGATCGACGACCACCTGTCGGCGTTGTTTGCCGGCTGATGACAATTTACCGGACACCGGAGAAAGCAACGCGTACATACGAAGCAAACGATCCGTGCGCCGCGCCGTTAACACTGATTCCGCTCGTGAATGGCCGTTACGATCGCGTGCCAACTATGCGATTATCAAAGTTCATCGTGTCCGCGGCTAAACGGTTTTATATCGCGGTACAAACGAAAGCAGAGAAGCGTTGCCAGCTCGCAGAGACGCGCGCGCGGTCCAGTTTGCAAATGGAGGATGCGGGATGGACTTGCACGGATAAACCGACGAGCGAACGGAGTGGCCTGGAAAGTTGCGCGCAGTTCGAACCGTGGATGCCGGTACATCCGAGCTGTTCGCGACGGAAGCAATAACCTGCTGGCTGGTATGCTCTCGAGAAGCGGAACGAGCAAAATACCAAGAAAGAGGGAAGCTCGAAGGAGCGAGAGACACCGTTGTCCTGTTTCCCTGGAAGCTGCGATCGGGGGAAGACGGAGAAAAAGGGAGTCCGGTGATTACCGACCCACATCCTCTTCCTTGACCAAAGCTTTCGCTTGTTCTCGCATTGAAAAGTGCCCTGAATATCTCCCGATGATTTTCCACTGGTGGTTCTATCGCGACGGAAACACCGCGTCCGTCGCGTATCTGGGAACGACGCGGGCAAGCTTGTTGCTTGCCGTAAATCTTGTTCAGCCGGAGGCATGCTCCAGCGTATGTATGTAAAACCGTATTCCAGGAAATATAATTGGAGCAAACAATGAGGCCGCGTGGTGCAACGTATACGGGCAATCGCAGTCACGCGAACAAGATAAGAATACGATCGCACGGGGCTATGACAAATTCGAGGAGGTCACGACACAACGAGTGACTCGCGCTTGTTCCACATTCCATTTATCGATCGAAGTTATTTGTCGTTGTTGCGCAGATTCTGAACCGTGGCACGATGTTTTTCTTCGATTCGGAGACCGCGCTGGCGTGCACTTTTTAAGCGGGATCTTTTTAACGCCATGCGCAACGCTCGCACACAATCTTATCCGCAACTTTTTTTTATTTTCAAAAAACACACAATTCATCGTGACAACGAATTAAACAATTACACCGATCTATTGGCAGTTCAAAAACGGCGATCAATGTATACAGCACGGTTCGATGACTCGGAAAACACTTCGAATGACTGGATAAACGTGAAAGTGCGCGTTCATCGATTTGTACTCGTGGACAGACTTTCTGTGTGAACGGACGAGTTTTATTTGAATTCCGTCAGAGATCATCCTCGTCGTCCGTATACTCGCATTCCTCTATGATTCTTGTGATCTCGGCGTCGTGTTCTTGCGATTCGTCTTCCGACAAATGCGAATCGCCTTCCATGAACTTGGCAAACCTAGAAATACGCGTATTTATTATAGTACGGTACATGGAAAACTTTGCTCATTTTTTGATTTTTCTATGATTTTTCTATGATTTTTCTATGATCTCTGATAACCTTATGGGATCTTTCAATCTTAAAACGGTCTTCCATGGATTACACTCCGGACTCGAGCAGTACTCTTTCAATTCGTTCAACGCTTTCTTAGTTTCCCGAACGCCTTCTTTACGATATTGGTCTTCGTTTAATAACTTTCTCCTTTCAGGAAATATGTGTTTCCTGAACATAAACACCATACATATGTATATGGAATATATATAATATATATATATATATATATATATATACATATTGTATATATTAATATACTATATTCTCCCGCTATCATATGGCGCGCGCGCGCGCGCGCGTGTGTATACTATGTACACTTGTTACATACACATCACTTTTTGCAGATTACAACTATTGTTGTTACCAATACTAGTACTGCCAAAAGTATATAATACATATAAATTGTACAAAAGACGGACATATTACGTTCGTTGTATTTGTAAAAAGATGACAGAACATTTTCAAAATAAATGCGATAACAGTTTATTAATGTAAATACACAATATACCAAGTAAATTATAACATTTGAAAAACCGAAACGGAAACCGAGAATCAACCGTTAAATAAGCTGATCATCCAAGCAAACAAATGCAGAAGTGCATGCTTGAAAGACTGGTTAATATTCCTATCATCGTGAATTTCAACTTACCAATAATTTCTTCCCCTTCGAAGTAAGGAAATAGGAAAATTATAAAGGAGAATAACGACGACACAACAAAAGAATGAAGCTTCACGGAAATAACTGCTATAATACATCGTAATCAATCCTGCTATCTAAATAAACAAAATTAATTGACAATTCAATTACGTCACAAGTATTTTAAAGAACGTGACCTTTACTGTATGGATATTTACCTGCAGAGACCATTCTATAAGCTTTTTTGTTCTAGTATTTGTAACTGGACCAAAGCGGTAGCAAATTACAAAGCTGATAAATGATGTTAACAAAATATACCACATCACGCAGTCTCTGTACTGTATTACGATCGTCTGAGCATTTTCCCATAATGCTTGAAAAACGTAGAAACTCATTGTCCAACCAGTGGCCATCAGCAAGTACATGACTTTACCCTTTAATTACAATCGTATAATAGTCGATGGGTTACGGTAATCGTTTGTAATGTACAGGACGTTTCCGATCCGGTGGTACAACCGGCAAGGGGGTGAATCTACATGAAGAAATAAGTCTAAAATGGCGAGTGACATTTTTTCGTACGGGGCTTCGTCTTCGAATAAATTGATGTTGAAGATTCGTCGAGTACGCGTGCACTTATACACGATCTCGCTTATGCCTAGTCTCCGTAGTAGATAGCAGCCACAGATGCGTTGCCGGCACACGCGCCTAACGCGAGAGGGTCATGTCGGTGTACTCCCGGTTATTGTATGCAGCTATATTGACAATATGAGAAAGACTGATAATTTGAATCGAGAACGATAACAGGCCATGACATTGGCGATGTTCATCGATGCAAACGCAACAAAAACTATTCTACAGTATAGTGACGTGTACGCGTACTCGACGAACCTTCAACATCGATTTATTCGAAAACGAAGCCTCGTACGAAAAAATGTCACTCTACATTTTAGACTTATTTCTTCATGTAGATTCACCCCCTTTCCGGTTGTACCACCAGATCGGAAACACCCTGTATGTACAAGATAATTTACCCTGGGTAATAATTTGCTAAGGAAATACACTAAGATTACAATAGAGGTAGTAATTCCAAGCGCGATACCGCATAAATAGTAAAATAAAGGATTTCCGCTTAACCTGTGCGCGCCCCAATACATCATGATGCCTAATATCATTAACATTAGTTTCAGGACATCCACACCTATTGACATGATGATATAACATATTTATGTACCTCGAAACTCTTGTCAGACACATGTTTCATAATTATACTCACGTGTTTGCGTTACACTGATCGTGTATTTATACTCATTCCCAGGATAGACGTGTATGCCCATACACGTATCCTCGAATGGATTAACTTTTAGTTTGTTACTCTTTTTAGTTCCAAACAAATTAAAGCGCCACGACCGCTGATTGTCATCATGCATTTCTATCACTTCCTGGGCAGTCTTGCCCTCGTAAACATCATAATTCTCTAAGTCTGTATTTAAGTGCATCTGTAAGTTGTTAACACAATCGTTAGTATCATTCACATTTGTTCGAACATTATGAAAGAACGCTTAGAAGCTTTGTTTCTTACCGTTAGACTTTTCCACATGTGCGTTAAATATTTGGAGTTGGCATTGTGGCAGAATATTTGTAAACCAGATTTTATATTTACAAACACGTCTCCTGGCTTCAAAAAATGTACTGAAAAGTAACAAAGATGAAAATTGTGTGGCATAAACATACAATACTATTGCAATGAAAAATATATATGTTTTCCCATAGTGGTTGTACATGTTAGAAGAAGGACTGTTAGAATATTCAAATAAATGTCACTTTCTACCTGTTCATTTTATACTTTCTAAAGATTTAAAAACCGGTGAACCAGTGGGTGTAAAAGGTAGGTTAGTGCTACTCACTTGATTCGGTGGACGCGGATTCTGTAGAAAAATAGTTGCAGAAGAGTAGAAAAATAATTCCACACATTGATTGAATTACTCTGTTGTCCATTTTATTAACGACAATAGGTGCTGATCAGTCGAGTCATGAACTGTATTTGCGGAATTGTGCATGCACCGCTATAGCATCGTGAATTTGGCAGTCGATCATTTGAAATTTGAAACTCGAGATATCCCGAGATATCTCGAAGACGTTCAATTCATCGGATTTGGTAAAGGCCAACTTCAGAGGATTAAACTTGAAAGCAGCGGGAGTCTAACGGTGGTGTGTAAAAGCAACAAATTGTAACTTTCGAATGCAATATAATCAAGAAGTACAAGCAGTTTGCAAAGTATTTTCGAACCTCTCGATGAGCCAATTCATTACGGTGCAAGGTACGTTCAGCCAAGTAGAATATTCACGATAATCTAACCGCACGGATGCGTTCGAAAGAATTACTTGAAGAGAGAGCTTTTTTGCATGCGACTGTCTGTATCATAAATTTCATCATTTCTATGAATTGTAGTGGGACAATGTGGAAACCAGATCGGCTCAGCGTTTTGGCCTTTGGCCTTACACGAGTACGGTATACAAACGATGAACACTGGTGTGCATTTGCTTAAAATACAACGAAGCTATATTAAAAATATTCCTGACCTCTCCGAAGCGTTTCATAGTTTCTTCTCTGTACCCGACAATTCCTATGATTTCTGCTTCAAGACCATAGCTGACTTAAGAAAAGCTAAAGTCAAAGCCAGGGTATAATATTTAGTTTACGGTATGCCAGTTACACAGGAATGATCTTGCGAAGCATGACTTTATAAGTTTGTCATTCCATTATCGCACAGGCTCTATTAATAGACATGGAAGATGGTGTTATAGCAGGGTTAAGAAGAAGTCCTTTACAAGATTTATTCGATCAAACTTCTACGGTGACCAATTATCCAGGATCTGCAAACAATTGGTAATCCATCTGTTATTGATGCTCGTAGCAAAAGAAACATGCATAGACTGTATTTTTAGGGCAGTGGGCTACTATACTCATGGAACAGAGTATCATGAGAAATTGGAAGATAGTATACGGCGTACAGTAGAAAAGTGTTGCCAGCTTCATGGATTCTTAATTATGCATTCCCTAGGCGGCGGTACCGGTTCTGGATTAGGAACGGCAACCTTAAAATTATTGGCTGACAATTATCCCGGCATAGATAGGTACTTTATATCACGACTAAATTAGAACTATATTTAGCGTAATGTTAACAGTGAATCTTACAGATTAGTATCTTGCATATATCCGACAGTCACGCAAGATGTTGTTACAGCTCCTTACAATGCGTTGCTAGCGACGCAAGAACTTATAGAATACGCGACGTGTGTGTTTCCTGCTGAAAATAAATCCCTTCTGGATATATGCAATGCACAGCTGAACAGGAGAGAGAATACGGATCAGATGAACTACAATGCTTCGTGCAAACCGTTTCAAGATATGAACAGCATCGTCGTAAACATGCTGCTTCACTTGACCAGGTAATCGATTGGCTGAAAAGCGTTTGTTCGTGACCAACCGCTATGATCGAAAAAACCATGGTTTCAGTGGTTCCAGATTTCCTGGGCATTTAAACATGGACATGAATGAAATAGCGACGAACCTCGTAGCATATCCGAAATTGCATTACATGTTCAGCAGCGTGAGCCCGGCAGCCTTGACAGCACCAGCAATATCTACCGTGCAAGGAAGAAAGTACGTATTGTCCCGAAATTTTCTTGTACATAGTAGAAAGAGCATTATCTGCATTTTTAAGGCTGCAGGATGAATTGTTCGTCAATGGTTGGTCACGAAACAATCAGTTGATCAAAGTAGATCCTCTGAGATCGGGCTCCGTGATATTAAGCGGCGCGCATATCGCAAGAGGAAATATTTCGATAACGGATGTGAAACGAAATATTGAAAGGTATATCCCGTATTCTGTCGTAACAGGTCAACCGTATAAGCGTTTGCAATTGTAGTCGGCAGCACGTGTGTTTGCACTCGTAGGTTTCAAAGCAAGGTCAGGTTCACAGAGTGGAGCAGAGACGCTATGAAGGTAGGCTTGTGTTCCGTCCCCCCGGCTGGACATTCGGCCTCTTTGCTGTGCCTGCTGAATTCTTCAGCGATGTCGTCATTATTTACAAACATAGTGGAGCAGTTTAGCACATTATACAGACGAAAGGTAACGGTGATACATGTATCGCGTGCAAGCTTTAACATGCTTCTGGAATCGTAGGTTTACGTTGCAGGCACACGTGTATCATTATACGCAGGTACGCGGTTTCGAAGAACAACATTTTGCCGACAGCAAAGAGGTAATCACGAATTTGATCATGCAGTACGCGGAGTTGCAGAGTCAACGGCAAATAGGCGTTTCCCGATTGCAGATTATTTAATCGTGTCGTCGACGTCATGATCTTGTTCTCAAACCCTCGGTAATGCAATTTTATTTATTCGTTTGATAAACACGTCTACAACGTAAGGATAATTTAATAAAAATAGCGTATCTATTGATGTTAATAAAATTGCGTTGGTCTTTAAAGATATATACTTTGCGCAAGTTTTCATTGACAAATTCGCGAATTCGCAATAGTTTGATCGTTGCCTGTAACACGCGTCTCATACAAGAAGCTCAAAGTCCATCAAGAAGCACAATTTGTTCAGCACAAATTGTCTTTGGGCATGTTTGCAAGCATCGCGAACTTATCCCGACCGAATGCCTATTCAACACAGAATTTTAGCTGGCTGGTATTTGTGGCAAGCCGAATTCGTCGACCGGGACGCCGTCCTGAAAACAATGAAGCACGTTTCGTAAATTTGCTTACGACACTATGACCCGTGTTATGAAAATGTACACGATTATCAGCGAAAGAAAATATTGAACCATGTTCGGTTACAGAAAGAAATAGAAACCTTATTCCTGATGGAACTGGCGCCGGGTTCTTTATCGGGTGCGCTGGGCGCTTTGATGGCATCGTCCAGGTAGCCCGTATCTTCGTCGATCGCTAAATCGTCGCCGAGAGCTTCCAGTTCGGCGGCCAACTCATCGTCGTCTATTTCGGGCATCCCGTAACTGCGACCCATAGCTTCTTGTACCTCGTCGGCTTGCTCCAGCATGTCGGCCAAATCGTCTTGCAGATCCTGCAAGGCGCATTATCTCGGTGCAAATGCACGACGCGAACTCGTGAGGAATCGATCTTATCTGTGCCGTTACCTCTATCTGATCTATGTTGATGTGTTTGAATTCCTTCTGCATTTGTTTCACTCCGTCTTTCATCGCGACCACGGTCGCCTGAGTGTCCTTTAACGTTTGCGTAGCGTAATTCGCTTGTTCCATGTTGAACGCCTGCTGGCGCAAATTGTCCACTTGCGCTTCGTACATTTTTCGCTGCTTCAGAACGCGCATCGCTTTCGCCTTGATCGCGTTCTTTGCAGGACCTTCCCTCATTTTCACCATCTGATCCTTGTACTTCTTTAGCTCCGCATCCAATTTCGCAATCTTTTTCTCGGCGGTATCCGCTCTGCTGTCAACCTTTAATCAAAATCGACAACAATACGTTGCGTTCTGGGAGATGAGAAACGGAAGATAACCTCTTTGGGTGACATGAACGGAAAACGAGCTTTACCCCAGCGATGCAGTCCGTGAGACTCGGCGGTGGTTCCTTGGGTTTAGCCCGGCCAAAAAGTCTGTTCATTTTGTTGCAACGACAATAATCGCGAAACCTGCGAGTCCTTTAATTCTTATATTTGACTTTCTCGCATGAAACGTCAAGGCGACTGATTCACGCAACTGCGCCACCCGGTGTCGGGGGCACCAAACACTGTGATTGCGCGAGCAGCGCCACAGCGAGGCACGGAGCATATAGACTATTCATCCAACGTATCTATGCACGTATGCGCTTTTGTGTCACACGGGTTTGACTCTAGAGCCCCGTTACCATGTTCGTGTCACGTCCTTCTGTATGGATTGGAACTGGCTTTACACGACAGCGCTATTAGTTCATGACAGATTCATTTTGATGCCAATAACCTGTCCGAAGCAGAATTTCATGCCGAACATGCTGGTTTTCGTTAGAATTGCGTATCTCCTTTCGTTTCGTCAAAAACTCAAGAATCGTGAAGGGCTGCATCACACCAGTCTGGCCGGTCGATCGAGATACATCGATCGAGAATTTCTGGCTCGGAAACCAGGGATTCGAAATGGATGAGAGCAACCAATCTGAAGCAGAATTTCATGCCGAACATCCTGGTTTTTGTTAGAATCGCGTACCTCTCTATTCGTTTCGCCAAAGATTAATCTTATACCAAACGGTGTGTATAGTGACTAAAGTGTATCTGTTTCAAGGAGAATGTCTAGCACGTGTCACTTACGCAAACGAGACCGCCGTCGGTAGTTCCTGTTTCTTCTGCTGAAAATCAGTAAATTCCTATGCGCGATATCTCGAAAAGAAATTGAAATCAGGTGTATACATGAAACGCTAATGAATTCGTAAGAATAGAATAATTTAGAGTGGACAAGTCAGGCGCTTCATCATGTATGCACTAACTTGTAATCAATTATAAAACGAAATAAAGTTTTTCGAACATATATTTACGTGTACATAACGAGCTTTCGCGCCAAGAAATTTGTATCGCTACGTCATATTCGCGTAACACGCTTAACCCTTTGGCTGCAGCCTACTTGAGAACGAGGCGAACGCTGCGTGCGGCTGAGCTGCAGTAGCATGTGCTTACATAGCGAGCAACCGCAGCCGAACGCCTACAGGCGTCGACGGTACACAGTGAGCGATATCGTCGAGCGCCTATAGGCGCCGGTACCAGTCAAACGGTTAACGAAATTAACCCTTTGCGGACGACAGACGCATATATGCGTTCAAAAAGCTCGCTCGCCGTGTGCTACGGGCCACCGCACTGGCCTAGGCACACGCGTTTACTGCACGCGTTCAACCTATATATTTAGACGAATTATCATCTTTGCTTATTTCATTCAAATATATATGTATGTCTCGTTACGTATTTTGCAATTTTAAACGACTAAAACAGCTGAGCAATCGACATCAAGTATATAATTATAATTAATTATTAAATTAAACGCGTGTTCGACCACGGAAAATTTCAGCACATGGTGCACGATTTTTCCCGAAACCTTCCGGCCTCAAAGAGTTAAAGGAACTCGAAAATTGAATGAAGAATCATTGCTTAAAATAACAATGTCTACGATTTCTGTTTTTAATTCCTTCCACTAACAGCGCTGTCATGTAAAGCGAGTCCCAATCGATACGGTAGGATGCTATTCCATACCCCGTCTGTGGCCTGTGCCTGGACGATCGCGGTCAGCTCCGTTGAGCGGTAAGCTTGTCCGTTGGTAGGTAAGCGCGATGCCGGCGATACTTGGTAGCAGCGGCAGCAGGGAGGGGGGCGCCATGGTCGAGAAGTTGCCGCGGGGGCGGCGGCGGCGGTGGCGTTCGATAGGGGCGGGGGTGGCGCGGCGGCGGCGGCGGCGGCGGTGGTGGTGGTGGTGGATTTGGCGTTATCGGCGGCGGTGATGCGGCTAAGGTGCGCGTGCGTGAGGGACGTCGCCGCGCGACGCAGCAGCGACGACGACGTCGACGAGGACGAGGACGAGGACGACGAAGCGGCGGGGCGAAGATCGCCGAGCGCACGGGTACGCGGAGAGAGCACTGCTGGTATGGTGTGGGCCGCAGCACGGCCACAGTGTTCGAAAAGTCGGCAGCAGGCACGAATCGTATTAGGCGCGACGCCCAGCCACGAAGCCGCGTCGTCTAATCGCGCTCTCCTGGCGATCGACCAGCTCCGCAGCCAGGGAACGCGGACAGGCAGCCGGCTGCCCGATCGTCAGCCCCATCGGAAACATCCACGACAGCGGCCACGCTGAGCCTCGTCGCGAGCGCGCGCGCGCGCCACTCGACAATTTACACCACCGCGTAAGACGATTTCCGACACTCGCCAAGAAGAGAGACAGAGGTCTTGTGGAAAAGCCAGTCTCCGCCGTTTTCTCAGCCCAGATTCTGGGAGTCGTGTGCAGTGTCCGTGTGTGCGGGAGATCGATCGATCGACCGACCGACCGACCGACCGACCGACCGACCGACCGACCGATCGCCGCCGGGAACCGACTGCGATCGTGGGGGAGATCGGGAACTCGCTGCGAATCGTGGGGCGAGCGAGGGTCGGTTTCTCGCGGTAGGACCCGATATGCTGTTCGCCGCGCTCCTCTCGTCGAGAGTCTGTGACGAGTGATGCATCGCTAGTGTCGCAGCAGGGACGAAGCTCATCTTCGAAGCGAGTCGCGGAGTGTGTTCGATAGGTTCATCGATATCCGCGCGCGCGCTGCAAGGCAAAAGGTCGCGTCGCGTATTTGGGAGAATTCCAAGTGGCCCATCGTTCGTCCTGCGGAAAAACATGTTCGCCAGGGGGAAGTGAAGACTCGGAGTGTCGTGCGAGCGACCAGGCAGCGGGAATCGCAGGTACGGGACAGGGGTTCGCCGCCGCGAACGATGAACGCGTTCGAGCGGCCGGGAGCTCGATAACGAGGAGAATGCTCCGGAAGCAAAGTCGCTGCCGAATCGCACGGGGGCGACGAATCCTTAGCGTAATTCAATAGGATCGAACGTTTGCGAGCAACCATCGCGTCGTCGAGCGAAAGAGATAGAGAGGAAGGTAGAGAGAGAGAGAGAGAGAGAGAGAGAGAGCGAGAGAGAGAGAGAGCGAGAGCGCGCGCGAGAGAGAGAGAGAGAGAGAGCGTGTGCGAGGGGGGAGAAGAGCAGAAGAGAGCGAGCATCGGTCGAAGGAACCGTGTCCAGGATATCGAGGTGCATCGAAGAAGGACGAGGGAGAAGGAAAGACGGATCCGAGTATCGGTATTGGCCGTACAGCTTCCGGGATTTGTGGGTGTTTTTTCGCGTACGGTGTGGATCGATAGGTGTCTCGCGAGCTCCGGTCGACGGGTCGACGACGTTCTAGGCGACAGGAAAGAGAAGTTGCATCGCGAGAAGGGTAAATCGTGTCGATCGGAGTCCGCGGAATCAGCGGAGTCAGCGGAGGGTTCTGGGACTCGGCCGGAGAGACTCGATAGGATCGCTCGGGTGCTCGGGAGCCCCGTGATTTATGGGGGACTTTGGCGGAACCAGTCTCTTTTCGAGCAGCTTATCCGGCACGAGCAAGACGTCGATCGGCGGCAACGTCAGCACCGCGGTAACCATAACGACGTCAACGATGCAGGACGACCTCTTGATCGAGAAACAGGCGACCGGCAAGCCTGCGCCGCTGTCGCCGAGCAGCGGTCTGGAGAGCGTGGCCGGACAGGAGAAGTCGAAAGACGCGGTGGAGGTCGAGAGTATCGTCGCTATCGCGGCGACGACGCCCTCCTCGACCGAAAAGGACATCATCGCGTGCAGCACCGCTTCGACGCTTCAGGGCTTCTCCGATCCGGCCAGGGTGCCGAGCCTGTGGTCCGCGCCGGACGACACCGGGCTTCACGCGCTCCCGGTCAATGGATCCATCGCGGCCTTTCAAAATTTCCCGACCGGTGGTCCGGCCGGTCTGTTCGCCGGAACGGCGGCGACCGTGTCGACGGGCGCGCGTCGCGCGATCACGGCTAGTCACAATTTTCCCCAACAACAGCACGGGAACGCCGGTGCCCCGGGCAACAGACACGGTCTCCAAGTGTCATCCGCCCAGCAGCAGCAGCAGCAGCAGCAGCAACAGCAGCAGCAACAACAGCAGCAGCAGCAGCAGCAGCAACAACAACAACAACAGCAGCAGCAGCAGCAGCAGCAGCAGCAGCATCAACAGCAGCAGCAGCAGCAGCAGCAGCAGCAACAACAACAACAACAACAACAACAACAACAACCGCCGGCGAGCTCGCATCCGGGTGTTTATCTGCCGGGCAAAGGGTACGCGGCTTGGTCCGGTGGGCCACAGGCGCCTCAACAATGGGGCGCGGGACCGCAAGCTGCCGCGGTCGCCAGTCCCGGACTCTCGCCATGGAGTCGCGGCAGATCCGTGCCGAATCTTCCTCCCCTGCACTCGTCCCTTCACGCCGCAGCCGCGGTCGCGGCCGCCGCTGGACTGCAAGGGAGAAAACCGAGTCCCACGTTTCCCGGTCATCCTGGTCCGGCAGCTCATCCCTCTTGCATCAGCCCGGTCAAGTTTCGGAGGAGCACCTCGTATCCCGGCAAGGGCAGCATATACCCGCCCCAACCGGCGCCCACCTTCGAAGTTACCGCTGCCGCGGAGGACAGGGACCTGCTGCAGCTGCCACCCTTTCAGCAGGTTAGTCTCCTATTCGTCTCCTACTCGTCTCGTATCGTCTCGTTTTCGCATTCCTGTTCTCGCCCTTCGTTTCGCCGCGTTCTCTCGCGCATCCCCTGCGGAGCCAAGCGAACGAGAGACGCGGGTGAACGATCGTTTCGTTTCGATTCGATTCGATTCGATTCGATTCGATTAGATGCGATTCGATTCGTTTCGGCAAGGGAGGAAAAGTTTTATTTCGCGAACGGTGGGAAGGCAGAGCGTAGGTGTTTCTTCGTCTTCTTTGGTTCGGCATTCCGTTATCGATCGCAGACCGGCCGGCACGGTAAAAGCTATGGCTGTAAAGCCGCAGCGGTGATCGTGCAGTCTCGTCGAAAAACTGTATGCTACCTACACCGCGGTAGCTTTGACTTCCGCAGTTTCGTCGGTGCACGCACTCGATGCCAGGTTATGCAACGGCTTCGAGACTCGCATTTAAATTTAGACGGTACGACGGCTGTTTCAACAGTCGCCCGGTATACGCGGTGACATAGTAATTTTTAAACGGGACACCGTTTCCCGAAGCGCAACGTTCCGTGACTCATCGAACGCGAAATCTTTCTCGCGCGTTCTTTGCCCTTCCGAACGGGAGTTTTACACGCGTTCCCAAACGATCCGTGTCGATCGATCGATTTCGATTCACATCGAACGCTGCGAACGAAATACGTATCCCGTGTCGTGTCGTGTCGTGTCGTGTCGTGTCGTGTCGTGTCGTGTCGTGTCGTGTCGTCTCGTCTCGTCTCGTCTCGTCCCGTCTCGTCCCGTCTCGTCTCGTCTCGTCTCGTATAGATCGAACCGAGGAAAAGGCAAAGGAAAAATCAATTTCGGTGGTCGCTTCGGCACCGTTCACGGAGTATCTTTGGTCGAAAGCACGCGAGAAAGCAACGGGGGTGGGGGTCAGGTCGGGTCGGGTCGATTCGAGCGGAGCGGAGTCGGAAATTTCACGTATCGTTTCGGTTTCGTATTTTCCATCGCGGTCAGCGTTCGACCTGGAAAGAGAAACGCTTTTCCGATACTTATTTCGCCGTTGATGTCTGACCTAATTCCTTTGGTACGTGTGGCAGCTCCAACACCGTCTAGCAGAAGTTTAAGCTCAGCTATTTTAACCACTTGTCAAAAATAGACCTGCATGCTATCCGAGAGAAATGGCGGATTTCGTTATGCGAGCTATCACCCTCCTCGATCACGCACCGTCCACACGCCTGGCGCTCGCTCCGTTCCACGATTCTCGAATTTATCTGCGATTTTTCTACGATTAGAAAAGTAACGGAGCGTGGACGCAGTTTCGCTCGTGATCCAACTTGCCCGTAGCAGCGTCACGGACTCTCGGCCGATGTACGTTGGCTGTATCGCAATCCATTTATAACTTGTACGAAAGCCGCACGAATATACATGCATAGAAGCGCGGCGAAAATGTCGTTCAAAGTGCATTCGGAGCCGCTTTGAAAGCTCCTATTCCTTTTCCTTTTCCTTCTCCTTCGCCTTCGCCTTCGCCTTCTCCTTTTGCTTTTCCTTTTCCTTTTCCTTTTCCTTTTCCTTTTCCTTTTCCTTTTCCTTTCCCTTTCCCTTTCCCTTTCCCTTTTCTTTTATTCCATTCGAGAGGCGCGTTGCTATCCGAACATTTACATACGTTACGAGCGTTGAGGTTGGCAGACCGAAATGCTTCGGTCCAACGATCTTTGTCCGAATAAATGGTGGCCTCGGTGGCGGAACCGGCGATATTACGATTATTTGCGACGCATTTATTACGTGCGATCTATCTACCGCCTAACGTTCTCCATCCCTCGCGTTCATCATTTAGCCGGAACACGACTAACAAAGTATCAGAAACGTTTGCGTGGAAATCGGGTTTCGCGAAGGAATCGCAGGGGTTTCACGCGTAATGATTACGCTCATGCAAGGAATCGCTCGAGGTCTTATAAAATAAGACACAGGTGACCACGGTTCACCGGCTTTATCGATATCGGTGACTTTAACGTCGAATCGATGCGTGCTATGGCCGAGCAATTAGTCGAGAAGCTATCGCTTCTTTGCTGAGTCGTCGCACTCGCAAGGTTATAATAACTACTACTATAAAACCTGCTCGGTTTTAAAGTAAAACGTTTCCGTGATCGTGGCAGGCGATAGACGGAGACACAAACAGAGAGGGGGAGAGGGGGAGAGAAGCGGAGTGGAAGAAAGATATACGATTTGCATCGTTTTCGAGGTGACGCGTTTTCGTATTACCAATTCATACGGAACGTTCGCGCATGCGAAGAGAAAATAACGCATTGTTTCTGGAAGGCGGCCATTAACATGCGTGCATGCGCGATAAGCCGATCAACGACCGTATCTCTCGAAAGGTTTCCAAGGTTGGTCGCGAAATCGTAGAAAATCGGATAGAAGGAAAATATACATAAAAATTGGTCGAATCTCGAGAAAGTCGGTCGAGTCCGTTTTCCGTGAAATCGGGAAGCGGTCCGAGTGTATTCGGAGCGGCCGAGTGGTTTGCGAAAAAGCAACCGAGTCGGAGAGGAGGCGAATCGAAAGAAACTTGGTGGGGAAGAGCGGCGAGGGAAGCGAAGAAATGCCGGAGCTCGAAGTTCGATCATCGATCGGTCGTGATTCACCTTGCAAGCGAGGAGGGACACGCGCTGCCGACCGAACCGATCGGCGATCGCTGATCACGCGCCTCTATCTGGTCGAGCTCTGCGCGGCGATCGTAAATTACGCGTTCTCGTTCATTTTCCCTGAACGTGAACGGGGGGGGGTTGGAAAATCGGTTGATCGCGGAGCGACCGAAACGTTCGAGGCGCAAGGTTCCGTCGCGTTGGCGACAGCGTCGGCATCGGCGTCGGAGTCGATTCGAAAAACATACGCCGCGGCAAGATAAAGATTTTTATTGGCGTTACCTTGACGCACTGGCGAACACCTCGGTCTCGAATCGTTTCGTTGCGAAACGGGGGCCGGTCTGACGAAACGATACGAAACGAATCGAAACGAAACGAAACGAAACGAAACGAAACGCGAGGGAGTTGGCTCCACGTGCCATCGCGCGTCGAGCCGCCTTTCGACCGCGACACCGTTTCGGAGCGGAGTCGCGTCGCCGATAAGAAGCTGGCTGGCTGATGCGCGTCGGGTTCGTGGGCGGAGACCGGTGGCATCTGGTATTCGAAATCGAACGATACGGCGCGAAAGCCCGGGATAAAATTGATAACGCGCCGATCAACCGGGCTAATCGCCAGGCAGAGATGCGCGGTCGCTGCAAGGAGGCGTGAAAATTCGAGCCACTACACGCATCGAGCATCGAAGCGGTGCGGCGGCGCAATTAGCGCGACCGAGTGCGCGAATTGCGTACCACGCTCCGCACGCGCTCGCCGTAAATTCGTCCTTGAGATAGCCACTGAAAGCAGAAAATAGTCGCGCGTCGTGCGACTCGACTCGGCGCGGCGCGGCGCGGCGCGGCGCGGCCCGGCATTCCCGATCGATTCGAACCAAGGAGCAGCGCGGCAAAGTTTTTCAACTAATTCCCGTGACGTGGAATATCTGGATGTTAACCCAATTTAAGATCCCCTCTGTTTGAATTCGGGACTGCGCCGGTGCGGAGTGACCCGGCACGAGGTTTATAGGTCAGTCCGGTTTCGCGCGATATAGATTTTTCGCTCCACCTCGTGCCTGCCGCTTCCCTCCCTCTCCCGCTCCTCCTGCCGCTGCCGCTGCCGCTGCCCCTACTCCCGCCGATCCGCCACCCTGCGCCGCGTCGTTACACCCTCCTCCGTCGGATCAACATTCCGCGAATCTCGCCTAGCCGGCACCCGCGTCCTTTCTCGCTTCCTTCCCTTCGTCGATCCTTTTCGGCAGCCCGATCGCCAGCCGAAACGAACGAAACACCTCGGCGTGCTCGCTCGGGAACGCGAAGCACGGATTCGCCGTAATTCGCTTACAGCTTCTAACGAGATCAATGACGGGCGCGATCCGCCGGTTGATCCGGACTAACGCGATTCACGATTTCTGGCGTAACGGTCTCGGCGAACAAAGCGTTCGCCGTCGATGAACGAACCGGCGCGGACGCGGGCAGTCGCGTCACGGGTTACATAATGAAATCGAGGAAAGCGCAGGCAGTAAACTGCGGACGCGCCGCTGCCCTGCGAGCGTATCGCAGCGGCAGGATATGCTCGACGAGCCGCTATCGAACGTTCTTTGCCTTCCTACCGTTACGCTTCCGATCGAGACAACGTTCTCCTTCGTGGAAAACCGCTTGCATCGATCATTTCCGACCCCCTCTCTTTCTGATTCGCCGGGCATTCGTTGAGCAGCGTTGGGTCCGCGCTGCTGAATAACGGGATGTCGCGTGGGCGAGGGCGGCCGGGGGTCGGGCGGGGCGGCGATCGCAAGCTGCCGGCTCGATCGCGTTACGATGCAACTGTAAATATTTTCAGCGAACGGGTTTACGATGAACTGGAACCGGGTGGAAGAACCGTTTGCAGCGACACCAGCGCTCCGCCGACCTTCTCCGCCCCCGTCTTCGCGCTCGACCCTCTGCGTTTCGCCCTCCTCGTTCCCTCTCTCGCGCTCTTTCCTGCCCCCTCGCGCCATCCTTCGCCGTCGACGCTGACCCAGTTCGCGTACGAATCGTTTCTTCCGCACACTCCTCGGGAACCAGGTTACATCGTCCCGTGCTCTTTCCGCGCTCTTTCCCGCATTTCCTCTCCCGGAGTCGGATCGACGTGCCTCGAATCAGTTCTGAGTTCGAACGCCGCATCGATGGATCGGATTTCCCCCGGCGAAACGTCGACCGAGCGCAATCGATCGAAAATTTTCCGCGCTGCGGCGACTCGCGACTCGCGACTCGCGACTCTCGTTATCGACATTATCGATCGCGCGCGCTCCGCCCCTGGACACACTCGTTCGCTTCGAGGCTGACTATTTTCGATTCGCCGTCGCTCGTCTTTCGACGCTCGCGATACTCGCGACGACGGACTGGTTATTCTCATCCGGTCCCTTATCCATTCTGTTTGTCTCCTTTTCCTCTTTCTCTCCGCCCCCGCGACGCTCCATCGACGGCATTGCGTCGTCCAACATAATAATTACTTCTTCCGGAGCCTAATGGATGTTCCGGAAGTGAGAAGAAAAACGCGCGACAAGACGGTTTTGCGTCGTCCGCGTGGAGTATCATTCGAGAGAAAGAGGGAGCGGGAGATGGAAAGAGAGGGATGGGGGTGAGGGGGCAAGGGGGTAGGAGAGGAGAGGAGAAGGTGTCGGTGCGCGCGGATCGTGCGTGTCTGGCACGCGAGGCGAAAAAAGGGAGCGGAGGAGCACAAAAACCCGTGTGGAACAACGGATGGTAGCGCAAGAACGCTCGCGTCTAGACCGAGCGGGATGCGCGCGGAAATGGAGAGGACCCGAAGATGCGTATACACCTGAATACGTGCACGCGCTGACAACCCCTTTTATGCTCCGCCCCTTTTGTGTTTACCTTCGCCACCCGCCCACGCCGCGCTCGCCGTCTCGTCCTTTTTCCTTCTGTCTCGATGCTCCGAAAATTCTGTCGACGAAAGAATCGTTCCCTCGTCGCGTCGCGTCGCGTCGCGTCGTCGTTGTTCGAGACGCGGCGAACCAGGACCGAGCCACTGCCGGTCGAATGCGGGCTGAGGACTCGAAGGGCCGTGGTCGTGCAAGAACGAGAGAAGGATGCGGCTGCTTTTTACGAGCCGCAAACTTTTGTAATCGGAACTGGGCCAGTACCGTTGCGGGCACACGGTTCGCGACCGTACAGCGCAGAATCCCGACCAGCCTCTGATCCTCGTACGCGACGCATCCTGCGTGGCCGCATCTCGAACGCGCGACCGAATCTCCGCGATCCGTCACGGCCGAAGAATGAATCGCGGCAGGAATCATGGCCATTCGCGGATCGCGGATCGTAACGCGAAAATCAGCTGACCGCGAGGAAAAGGAACAGTTGGAAAGGGTCGGAGGAAGCCGGTCGCAGCGTAGGTACTCGCGAGTAGAAAAAAGTCGAGAAGAAGCGGTTCCGGTGCGCGAAGACGAGGAAGGAAAGGTGCGCGCGGACGAACGGAATGAATCCACGGCTGGCTAGAGGTGTGAAAGGCGAGAAGGAAAAAGAAAGGGTGAAGGAGAAGGGCTGGATAAATGGATAGGCGGAATGAAGAGAAGAGGGTGGATGGCAGAGGAGGTGGAGAGGAGAGGATCGTAGGGGGTGATACCGTGATGGAGGCTGCACAGAGGTTGCTGTCGACGCCCTGCCGCTGCTTCCTGGTTTCCCTATATTGATTTTCTACCGCGCCTCCAACTAGACGGAGACAGAGCGACGCAGCGAGAGGTAGGGTTGGGGGGGGGGGGGGGGGGGGGGGGGGGGGGGGGGGGGGGGGAGGTAGAGAGGTAGAGAGAGAGAGAGAGAGCGGAATCGACGGTCCGTGCTTACATGGTCGCGCGCACACGCGTACGACCTCGTGCACTCGTTCCGCGGGTGTGCGAGTCACGCTCGCGCCACCGTGTGTGCGTGCGAAAAGCGGCGAAGGGGTGGCGGCTGAGGCAGAGGGAGTCGGAGAGTCCGTGCTCGATGCGAGAGAGTGGGAAGAGTAGGCGCCTAGGGGTTGCAGCCGGTACGAAGAAGACGCGACGACGAAGAAGGTGGGGCTACCTTTTGCACCTACACCCGTGCCGCTCCAGAAACATGGCTAGGATTATCCGACATCGAGCTCGCGCGCGCCCTTGCGTCTTCTTCGTTTTTCGGCCCGTCCTTCCTCGCTCTCAGCGTCGCTCTCGCCCCTCGTCATCGCCCTCGCCCTCGCCCTCGCCCCAACCTGCCTCCTCGAAGGCATTCTCGGGTATCCTTTGCCTTGTCCGCGCACGTTCACCAAATAAATGTCACGGTCATTTCGGTCCGGCCGGAATGATGGGTCGCGTGGATCTGCTATGCGTCTCGCCGGTTTCATCGAGAGAGAAATGCGTTCCAAGTAGCGGAGGGCCGTGCGCGGCCAGACGTTCCGCTGAATCGTGACCGGGGTTGCTTCCGAGAACCTACGAGATCCCTGGAATCGTTCGTTCTCGTTGGAACGCTCCTCGCCGTTGCTCTCGGCCGCTTGCCGACCAGCGATTCCCAGCGATTCCCAACGATTTCCTTCGCACGCGCACCCTTTTTCGGTGGAAACCTTACACGGGAGGAGCGATGCCGACCGATAACCAACGCGAAACCGTCTCGATTTCGTGGAATCTCCCTCTGAACGACTTGTACGCGATCCCCGTGCAATCCTCCAATTTCCTATTCCCGTAGCAAAGTTCGAGGGCGACCGATGCGAACGCGGTGGACCGGGTCAACCGGCTGCACGATCGATTCGCCGCGTTCGTTATCTTTGGATCGGCTTGTCCAGTGTCAGAGAGAAATATACATACATGCACCGACCCACGGTGACGTGCGAAAGAAACGCACGATCTCGGAGATCGCATGCATCAGGGATGCGGGGAATGGCGAAGAGTGGTGGAACAGCTGCGAACGCTTGTCCGCAGTCGCAGCCCTCGCTCCGATTCGTTACAAGTGGTCTATTACGAACGTTTCTTTCCTCCCTTCCATCTCTGCCACCCTCTTCCGGTTATTTTCTACCACGGGTATCCCTCCTGCCAATTTCTTCTCGCTCCCTCCTCGTCCCTTTCCATCCTCATCACCATGCAACCTGCCATATCCCCCCCCTCACCTCTCGCTCCGCTTTCTCGTCGCCGGTTTTCCTTCGCTCGGCCAGCCGAACGAACGATCCCCTCGGCGACATCGCTGCCGGCTAGCTATTCCATCGGGACGGCCGAGTCTCGTCAAAAGCCTTTTTCTTGACCAGGTATAGAGCCGATGATACAGCCGATGAAAAATTGAAACTCCGCGCCGTGAGATAGACGGAAACCGCGGCAGCCGAGTAAAAAGTGCCCCGAGTTGTGAAAATGTCGTGGGAAGAGAGTATGTACGTCGGATTGACGGAAAGAAATTTGTTTGCAGGATCGTATGACGGCCAATGGAAACTCCCCGCTGGACAGCATGAGGACGCTGGAGCACTATCTGAGCGACATCATGCGAGCAGGCGCCGCGGACACCCCGGAACACGTGAAAGGTGAGTCCGTTTTCCGTGGTCGGTGAGCGCGAACGATCCGCGTGGCCGCCGACGAGCCTCGTGAATGTCGCGTGCGGACGCTTTCGAATCGGAAATGCGAGGAATCTCCAGAATCCTCGTCTCGCGGTTACGAGTTTACTCGTTCGGAGGAGACAGACAGCGGTGTCGGGAATGCGCGAGGAATTCGCCCGCAAGGATCTCGGTGCGAGGCGGTTGCTTTCAGCCGTCGTCGGCCTTGCGGCTCGCACGGTTCTTTACAGAAGAATGTTCGAAGTTGCCTGCTCGCGAGCTCGTTGGCATCCGTTGAACCCGGACTGGGGAGGATCGGCGATCGTGCACGGGTTTGCGATCAAAAATGGGGATGAATTTGCGAAATGGAAGCGCGGAGCGAGCCGACCATCGAACAGCGACGGAACGGCCGGTCGGGCGACCGCTTCGCGACCGCCAACCCACTTCGGCACCCTCCACTCGACGCGACTATGGCTATACTCTAGCCGCGCCGTGCAAATTCTACGCGACCGTATCCGCGCGTCCGCCTCGAAACGAGCGCGCCTCCCTCTCTCTCCCTCTCTCTCGTCCTTCGCATTCTTTTTCACCCAGCCTGTCTGCGAGTTCCGGCAGCCCTCAGACAAGCATTCCCGCACCTACGGTGAAGGGCAAGGGTGGTGCGGCTCTTGGCGGCCTCTTCTTTTCAGCGCTCGTCCGCGTCGAAACCGTACGACGACGACGACGACGACGACGACGACGACGACCGCGTGGCGACGGGGCTCCCTCGATGTATCCGCAACGAGAGAATCACGAATTTTCTCCTGACGCTCCGAGACTCGGAGGGATGGATGCCCGCGGCCCCCGCAGAGTATCCCCGAGAATACCGAGAAACTCTGCTTCGAGCACCCTCCGCGTTGATATTCCATCTACTAAAATAGATCGACCGAAAGCGTTCGGTTCGATGTTCTCGAGGATCGGCGGTCGCTCCACCGTACGAAGATGCGCCGCCTCTACCGGCGGTCCGTCTTCGACCGAGAAACGAAATTTTCCCAACGCGGCGAAACAAAGTAATTCGGTGGCTGTATCGCGCGATTCGTGATCGAGATCGATGCCCTTATCGGGAAACGGATCCGAACGATCGAGAGGGCTCTGACCATTGATAACGACGCCGTTGCCTTGCGAATCGCCCATGCGGTTCTTCGAAGATCCGGATGGTCGGCCAGCGCGTAGGTGAAACGCGAAAGGAGCGCTCTCTCTCTCTCTCTCTCTCTCTCGCTCGCTCGCTCTCGTTATGGATTTTCCATGGATAAGGTAGCCCGAGTCGCGGTCGCTGCAGCCGGTCTCGTTTGTCCGTTCCAACGAAAATGGTTTCGTCCATTGTCCCGAATCCAGCTCTTCAAGACGGACGGCAATATTCTCGTTACCGGTTGGCTGGCAGGAGGAAGGTTTCGGGGAAATGAGACGGTCGACGAGGAGAATGCGGAAGAAGCTGACACCTCGGCGGACCGGCGACTTCATTGTATCGCGTAATTATCGTTTCACTCGGAAGACCGTTGAGGGATGTCCGTGACGGCGAGGCTGCCCCTTCTTCGTGTCTCGTCGCAGACCCTTATCTTCGCAATTAAAATCCGATCGCGATCCAAAGACCCGTCGCCGGGGGTGGGTGACGGTCGTCCGTCGCGGAAAGACAGCGGCAACCGATCGTGCCGCGGCAGCTTCCCATAGGATTTCGCGGTCCGAGGGCGAGCAGGGTGGAGAGGGGGCGATCGATCCTCGCTTTCCGTCGGCGATTAAAATTCAACGACGCAACGAGGTTTCCGTGATCGGCGTTCCCGTTGACGAGGCGCGAGTCGTTGGTCGGCGGAGGTGAATCCATGGTCGAGTCGAGCTCCGACCTTCCGGCGACTCCGAATGAGCCTGATTTCCGCGTACGGCCGAGGAGAGATTCTCGGGTGGAAGAGAAGTTTGTCGCGAGGTTGAGAGGATTCGAGGGAAGGCGGACGGGCGCGCATCGGTAAAGAAACTGCCGGCTGGCAGGAGGTTGAGAGCGCGATAGGATGGCGTCGTGGTGCGAACAGGTCTTTCTTCCGGAACAAAAACCTCTCTCGAGGCATTGTGAGGCTCCGCTGAGTGGGCGCGCTCGCGAGGACGCCATCTTTGGAAGTGTCAGCACGTCACTTTAAACCGCACCACTGGGTCAAGTCTTGGAAAATCCGGCTGGGACCACGACGCGGCCGCTCGACTTCCCTCGCTCGCCTGCTCACGACCGACCAACCCGGCCCGACCCGACTCGACCCGACTCGACTCGACTCGACTCGCGCGAGAGAAACGCGATCGATATCGCGGCGTGGATCGCGCTACTCCGGCCGGAACGATCGCATGTTCAGGCCTGATAAGATCCTTTTTAAAATAAACCTATCGATTCTCGCGTTATCCCCGCGCTTTCCTATTGCGTGGCAGCGTAAATTGCCCCTGCATCGGAACCCTCTCGACGCGAAACAACACCGTTATTCCGCGACACCGCCTTCCGCAATCCGCAATCCGCAATCCGCAATCCGCGAGCTCCATCCTGCCTGTCCGTTGACTCGGCGCGAACCGTTTCGCTCGAGCTGTTTCGCTCGCGGCCTTTGCTATTGCATTCTCTGACCTATATCGCGACCGCGCCCGTCATGCGATCGGTTGGTAACGCCGCCGGGATTCATGGAGGGTGGTTTTAACACCGCTCTCCAGCCATCTAGGGTTTCGTTCGATCGTACTTTCTCCCCCAGCTTCCCCTTCCTTTCTCCTCCAGAGTCAAGCCCTCCCCGCGTACACGCGTAATACATACATATAATTGAAAAGGTGAATGGATAAAGAGAGCAGCGCGTAAATACGGTGGGTGTTGCGGGGACCCGACCTTGAAACAACCGAACGAGTAATTTGTCGCTCGACACCCCCCCCTTTATCCATCGACCGACCGATATATTTCCATCCGGTGGAGTTGTTTTCGTTCGACTTATTTGCTCCAAGATTCCTGCCTGGCGTTGTCGGCGCGCTCCTAAAAAAACTCTGTCTTCCTACGTAGCTATCGATCGCCTCTGAACATTCGTGCTGGCGTTCGCGTTCTCGTTCTCGTTCTCGTTCTCGTTCTCGTTTGCGATCTCGTTCGTGCTCGTGTTCGCGGGTGACCATTGGTTGGGGTTGTTTCGGGACCGGCGTGAGATGATCGCGCAAGTTCGGAGTACGCGGTATGTTGCGCATCGTCTCGAAGCTGCTATCGATTCCGCTGGACCGAACTTGGCTTCCTTTCTTCCTACCGAAGGACGAAGTTCGATCTTCCGCTCACCTCGTCTGTCCGTCTTCCCCGGCCGCGAGGAGAAGTTCGAGGGGATCGGGTTCGGGATCGGGCGGAGAGCAGGGTGCCCGTTACGAGGTGGCGGCACCCTGATACGATATTCCCCGAGATCGTGCCGCGATGCGGCCGCCCGTCGATTCCGCTCGATACGGAGAAAGACCAAGGAGAATCGGCTCTTCTCCGTCCAACATCGAAATTCGGTCGTGGATCGCCTCCGTTCCGCTCAGCCGTCTCAGGAGAATCGATGAACTCAAATTCCCCGAGCCACCGAGCACCGGAGCGTAAATCGGAGATAGAGATCGGAAGAACGAAGGTAACGCCCGATAAGGAAGCACGGTGGAAACGATAAGCGTGCGAAGAGATAAGACCCGATCGGACTAAGAATAGAATTTCGAGCGAACGGAGCAGCGGGCGATCCAACGAAACCGTCGTCGAAAGCTCGTTCGGATGATCGATGAAAACGGTGAGAGGAGACGTTTGCTTCCACGAAGGAAAAGCGGAGAAGAGGAGGAAAAAAGGAGAAGCGTGTGCGTGCTCGTTTCGGCAGCCGGCACGCGTGTTTCCGCGTCGCGAGCGATTCAAATTGACGCGGAAGAAAATGTCCGTCCGTTCGAAGATGAGGCGCCGCGTGTCATGGCGGAGCAACGATCCGACGTCCGGACGCGTCGCATCGGTTGCATTCGGCTGGAAAGGGAGAACCGAGATACCGTTCCGAGTACCGACCGAGTGCACGCGCCTCCCGATGATTCGTGAAGCAGAAAAGATGTGTGCTGCCATCTCTGGGTTGCCTCTGGAAGAAGCCGCGATCACCGTGAATCGCGCACGCGCGGCACCTTTCGAGCGCTCGTTTCACCGGCGCGGCCCAAGGTACCTGCATATGCGTCGAAATCGCAAAGGGTCGATGGGCGGCGGCGGTGGTGGCGGTGGATGCGCGGCGAAAGCGATTTGCCGTTTACGGGCGATCGGTCGGTTCCGTGTCGGGGCAGGCGGGATGGATCGGGGTGAAGCGAGGCTCGCTCAGGGTCGAGCGATTTTCCGTGAAATTCGTTAAGCGCCCCGAAGGAGACGGCTTTGCGAACGACACGTTCGACGCTGACCGTGCAAAATGGCACAAGGGCTTATTTGGATTCGATCGGAATTGGCAGGGTGCCTGTTGACCGACTGCCACCGTCAGCCGCATTGCAGTGACCCGCGACACTGGCTCGCTGAAATTCGGCCAGCCCGGACTGCGTTTTCCGTCCGCAGCTGCGTTCCCGAGGAATCCCGAGATACGGCGATATCTCTGCTTTCGATGGCCTCCGGAACAGCCACCGCGACTCGACCCGGGGCGACCGGCGACTCGAACCTCTTGTTGTTTTTTTGACCATGGTCAAATTGCAAATAAACATTTGTCGACAACCGGCCGACCCTTTGTATCGTCGGTGGCGTGCCATTAGCGACGTATATTTAAGCCGCTATGCAGCTCGTCGACGAAACAAAGCTCCGCAAATATCCTGGGGAACAAAAGGCTTACGTCAAAGAATAAAAAAGGGTAAAAGGGTGAAAGAGTGAGAGTGGATGAAAGCGGTAGGCGGACGAACGAACGACGAACGAACGACGAACGAACGAACGAACGACATACACACTCGACGATGCGACGGCGACGGCGACGGCGACGGCGACGGCGACGGGACCCTCTTCCCTCGGCCTTGCACTCGAAAGTTTTCAAGGTCGAGTTTTTCATGTTATATCGCTTTTCGATTTTTCTGCGACCGCGCTCCGAATATTACCCGATCGCCCCCGGCCGTCAAGTAATTCTCCGCTCGTTATCGCGAAATGAAAAGATATTTGCGATCGCGGGTCAAACGGTCGGGCGAAAGTCACGCGGCGATTCATTCTCCCGGCGAGTTTCTCGACTCGGTCGCGAAACCGCAAGATTTCTTTCCGCGCTGCCGCGAAACCGCAGCGATAAGTATCCGCGCGATTCGCAACCACCCGAATCGTAGCGAGCAGCCCGGCTTCAGCCGGATCAACCGGATTTCTCGTCGATACGCCGAAATCGAAGCAACCCCTGCTCGTAATTACCTTCTTTCTTCGGGATCTCGTTCCATCGACGAACATCCTTCGAGGCCGCCGCCTGTCCGTTCGCTCGGACGTTCGTCTCGGTGCATTTCGGACGGAAACGCTAAGAAAGTGATTCCGTTGCGAGCGATCGTCGCAGCGGAGCGGCCCGCTGAACGAACACGTAATATCGATTCGAAAGTTTCGCGAAGCCGTAGGAGCTGGAAGCAGCAGCTGTTTCGAATTCGCGGTGGATCGCGGCGAAACGCGGCGAAACGCGCGCGCGGCCTTTCGTTTCAACGGAATCCCGAGAAGTTTGATCGAGGACGTCACGGAGTTCGAGACTCTCGTCATCGTTCGTCGAGACACGGTACGATTCCGCGACGAAACGGAAGATGGAGGCGCCTACCGAGAGCAACTTTTTTCCCGGGACTTACCGACGCGACGGTCTCGCCCTGCCGTCCAATTCCCATTTACCGAAGCGTGAACGAGAATCGAACGGATACGACCGATCGAGCGGCAATTAAACATTTTTTGCCGCTCTCCGAAAATCATTCTCCGCTATACGAGCTGCCCCCCTATCTTCCATTCCGCTTCGTTTTCTCGAGGCTTTTCAGCTAGCTGCGAACCGATATCCGCCCTTTCCCTACGCTCCTCCTCCGCCTTCTTCGTCCCTGGTCGCGATCCTTTTTCGCACGCGAGAAACCAAACCGTCCCCGTACCCGAGATCCCCCCCACGCTCTTAATTGTATTTTTTCTTTCGTCGGTAATCTATCTCTTCGCTCATGCGTCAATCCAGACCGCCGCCCGACCCGAAAGCGCCGTTTCATTTGTTTTCTTGTCATCGCAGAGGATTCCAGGAGTCGGTGTTGCGATCGATGTCAATCCCTTCTCCGTTCCCCTTTTGTCCCTATCGTCGTACCCAGAAAGATTCATCGCGTTCCGCTCGCATTGCGTTTCATCGAATCGCAAGGTCCGTGAAACGGTTTCGCAGCCATTTCGTACCGCCATGCATGTACGAACGTCCAAGCTGTCGTATATATCTACGAGCGTTCTCGAAAGTCGGGCCGGGCCGTTTTCGAATGTCTGTCGCGTCGCGCGATCGCTTGCGCAATCGTGAATCGTGAACCGTGAATCGTGAAACGCAAATTGTAAATGGATCGTCGGTGCGTGGAACGCGGCGGTCGGAACGCAACGCGATTCTTCGAAAACGTTTGCGGAGGAAAATCTGTAGGAGAGAGAGAGAGAGAGAGAGAGAGAGAGAGGGGGGGGGGGGCGAGGCAACGTGTTTAATAAGTGTCACGGTCGGGGCCGAGAGGAAGCTGAAAATAAACAGCGGAAAGGCCACGCGCAGCACCCTCCTGCCGAACGGTAAATACACCGCGATAGAAGATAGCGGCGTGAGAAACAAATAAAACGGAGGAAAGAAAATAAGAGATGCGGAGAGAAGATGGATAAGGGTGGGTTCCGTGGCGATATCGAGGTCAGCGGGAAGAGCACGGTGCGAATTCGCTGGGCTGATTTCATCGATCGATTTCACCTCCTGCGCCGCTCCCTCTCCCTCTCTCTCTCTCTCACTCTCTCACTCTCGCGCGCCCTCGACATCTATCAGGAAGGCGAAGTTTGCGCGCGCGGGCGCGCAAGCTCCTCCAAGGGTAGATCCTTGCTCGGTGCATCGACTCCCTTTGCCTCTGCTTTCCGCTTTCCGCTTTCCCGACGCTGCTTCACGGTAGCCAGGGTCTCTCAAACGGTTTCCAGCTCCTTCGCTCTCCCGAGTCGTCTCTTCTCTTCGGCTCTCGGTGATCTCGGTCCAGTCTCTTGTAAATCATCGGTAGACGGAAGATCGTACGAAATTTCGGATCGACCAGCGCGTTCGTCGTTCGTCGTGCGTCCTCCGTCGCTCGTGGGACCGAAAGAAGGACGTTGAGAAGGTCTGGGCGGGAGGGGCAGCCGGGTAAAACTCGTTACCGTCCGTTTCGGCGGCGAGTTTCGTGCGTCTCCAGAGAAATGAGAGGCGAAGCGGCTGCGGTGCGGACGCGACGGAGTATTAGATTTTCTACGGCGAAACTCCGTATGGCGAGCCGGAGCAGGCGATCAGCGCGCGCGAACCGCGGGCGTCCGTTCGTTCGCAAGACTCTGTAAATACGACTCTGTAAATTCAGAGAACCCTGTAAATACGAGCGGAAGGCTGAGAGAAACGAATGACGAATCAATACCGCGTAACGTTTCGGGAGAACCGTGCGCGTTCGTCGAATCTTGTCCGTCGACATCGGTGCGTCGAGGCACCTACGATCGCACGACCATACCCTGTGTCGTCGCGCATTCGCGCAGCGACGAAACGTTCATTTCCGCCATGCTTTTCGTTATTCCGGAAGCCGAACGCGATTCTTCGCTGTTCGTGCCTCGGCGCGGAAGCGGTCGGTCAACGACGCGCGGCAACCGCTTCGTTCGCAACGGAGAAAACATAAACCGACGACAAAAATTCTTGCACAACCGTTCAGCCTTCGCCGCGACAGACAGACACGAGCAAAGAAGCCCGGCAAATAATGGAAGAACGACCGTTACATAAATTCAAGGATACCGACCCGCAGCGCCGCGTCGGGTATCGTATTTGTATTCATTGAAAATATTACATACATGGCTGGCGAAACCGCATTTTCTTCCGTCGCGTTCCAGCGTTATCGAGGACACGATGTTGCAGGGGTTCAACCGATCGACCCGAATTCCGTCCGACGATCGATACGAATCGCTGAACCGCTCGAGCAATTATTTATAGACGCGATCGATGATGCGCGAGATGCGATGGGCAGGTAGCCCGGTCGCGTCTCTGTCCGGACCCACCGCGACCGGGTCGACGAAGAGCCGTCCGTCGACGGACCAGAGTCCGTCCGTTCCTTGGCCTTACAATGCGGAGAAACTAAAAGTCCGATTCATTTGATATTCGGCAGTTCATTGGAACGCGTCTTCGGCGTTCCGTATTTCAGATTCTATTGGAAAATATGAGCGGTGGAACGCTATACAGGAATGTTCGTAAAACGCGTGCCTTTCCGTGCACAAAACAGAGAAAGGAATTTTTCTTTTCTTATAATTTCGAGAAATACGCGTTTAAAGTCCACTCCAAACGTTACAGCATCTCGAAGAACGCTTTGAATATTCGCATGCGATCTTTTGTACGTTGAGTTCAACGCCTCAAACTGTTTACGAGAGAAATAAAAGAGTGGTTGAATTTTTTCCGAATTTTCCAGTAGAACGATTCCTTGAACGCCTCGAGGCCGAAGCGTCCCGCAGCACGGCCGTATCAGTTTTTGTCCGTGTTTCGCCTTATCCCCCGAAATACGGTACTTTTCACCCTGCCGAGGTCTGCTTTCCTCGACAAACACTGTCGGCTGCGGCTGCGCTCCTCTTCCCCAGCATCCGAAACGAGAGGAAGAAGGAAAATGAGAAAAGAGGAGAGAGGAGAGAGGAATGAGGAAAGAGAAAAGAGAGGAGAAAAAAGAAAGAATCGAAAAAGCTTTGAAGTTGTCTAAGAGATCGGGTGTATTGCGCAACGCACCGAGGGGACTTTCACCGTGCAAGAAGGAACGGTTTGTCCCGAGGAACGAATCGTATGGCGTCACGGCGTGACTTTGCAACACGGCCGGTGGCTTATCGGCCGGTCGCGTCGGGGAGAGCCGAAATCGCGCGGAAAGAGAATACGCCGTATGCGCGAAAGGCCGGTCGAGAGCTCTCGGTGGAGCGGTCGACGCGTTCGCGGACGGTCGATGACCGACATTGTTCGTAACTCGAGGACGCCGAAAATAAAGCTGCTCGCCTCGGAGTTCTTCGCTGATAATTGCACGGGATTCTTTCGCGGAGATTCGAGGCCGGCCGCGGGCTGATCGCGCGAACGCTCGGTTTCCACTGTTTCGACCAAGTTGCGCGTCAGCTTCCGAGAAATTTGGTCCGTTGCATCCGAAACCGGTGTCATATCCGAGTCGCATCGTTCGAACGCGATCTGCATTCGAAATACGTGGCCGCGACCGCGATCGACAACGACGCGCGCTCAGGACCGCGCGCAACGTTCCACGACTCGACTCGCTGTTTCACGGTTCACGAAGCAGCCGATAGGAGCGGAATCGTTTGGGCTCCGGTACTCCTTACGGTTATCGGCGTTCCCCGTGATAGCGGCCGCCCCGTTGCGATTCCATTCTCGAACGGCTAGCCCTCCGTGTCTCCGAAACCGTGTGCGTCTCGGTCTCGTGTACGAACAACGTGGTACTTACACGGAACCGACGGGGCTTCGCCGAGCGGACGGTAGGAGCAAAAAGGCGAGGCCCCGCGTAATCGACGCGACGACGGATGGAAGGGCGCGCTGGCGAGAGATGAAATCGGACGCGAGGTCGAAAATGCGGGGGAACGACGGACGGGCCGCAGCCCACGATGCATCATCGTGTATCGGTACAGCTGTTTTGGCAGTCAGCTGGTCCGCTCGGCGCTCGTGTGCGTCCGTCCGGCCGCGCGCGCGCGCGCGCGCGCTTGCGCTTGCGCTTACGTGTCAAACGTAAGGCCGCGTGCATACCGAATCGAGCCCCGACACGAAAAACTCTAGGATCGCGTGCATCGAGATCGACGGTGTGCGAAAGAAGCGCTGCCTCGCGGATCGAGGATGCAAGAAAAATGCATCGGAGCGTAAACGATCGACGGCGGAGGGAGTCGGTGTTTTTCGTAGAAAGTAGAACCGTTCGTTTCCTGTCCTCCGTCCGCGTATCCATCGAAAAAGTGGAAGCCGAGCCACGCGCAGGGAAAATTCGAAATGCAAATAGGACCAGTTTTCCGCGCGACACGGGATCCCCTAGATCCATTATGCATGGGCCCTAACAGTAAGAGCCGCGCGCGCGCGCGCGCGCCTGCGTCACGGCCGGAGGCTGACGAAGCGAGTCGGAGTCGGAGTCGGAGTCGCAGCCGGAGAGAGAAGCGCACGGGCCGCGGGGCAGATATGCAACGACAAGGCTGGCAGCGTAATGGCCGAAGGATGAGCACACGCCGGGATCTAAATTTAGAAACGCTCGCGCTGCTTACTTCCGCTTATTTTAGCCATGGGGCTGCCGCTTCGCTCGAAAAACGTTCCGTGCGCTCCTCTTCTCGCGGCTTGTTTCCGCTTTCCTCGACCCTCCGCGCGACCTCCAAACCCTACCTGCCAGGACTCTCGGCATTCGTGCCAAATGCAAACTTAATATGTACGTGTATGTTGCGATGCGCGCGCGCGCGCGCGCGTCTCTTGTCCTTCGTCGATTCGCGATCGCGTGCTCTTTTTTTCGCTGCGGTCACGGTGGCATTCCTGTACGCCGTGGTTTCCGTCGACGATAAGAAGTTGAAAGCACAGACAGAATTACGATACGACGAGAAATGGTCGCGCGTGCATTTTGAAATCGCGCGATTCGAGTTTCTGCATTTACGAAAAATTCCAAGCGCGATTGCGCAGCGGCCGCGTTTATGCCCGCACTAATTTCCCCGGCGGCGCTTCGCACGCGAATTCCGTGTATCGTTCGGAGACGTGTTTAAAGTTTTCGTTAACGTCCGACCGGTTGTTACCAGGTCGAGTTACGAAACCTCCGGACGGCCGCACAAACGGTGTCGCGCGTTAAGAAAGCGTAACAGGGAACGGTGTAGGTGCTTTCGCGATCGATCGAGCAAACGCGAAGGCGAACGCGGTCGGTCGTTGAGTCGAAACGCGGACGAGGATCTCGACGACGCGTTCGGCGCGTTCGACTTTCGGATTATCGATCGGAAAAGGCTACGCGCGAAAGGGGAGCCGAAGGGCGGTAATCCGTGGATCCGCAACTCCCATTATACAATTTGGAACGGGCATCGTTGGGATTCTTGGTCGGTCTTCCCTCTCCGATTCATAATTTATCGCGGGGCGTCGGTAACGAGGCGTTCGACGCGTTTCCTCTCTCGCAACCACGCGACCAACCAAAACGTCGATCTTCGGCTCGGTTTTTTCAACGCGCTCGTGTCACCACCGTTTAGAAACTTTCTCGGCTCGTACCTCGCGGCCGTGCCCCGTGCCCCGCGCCTGTGCCCGAGGCCCCTTCGTTAGGCGATACGAGCATCCACTTATCAGCGATGCAACGCGCGCGCTCATTGAGCGCGTGCAGGAAGGACATCGAGGCAATTTGTACGCGAGGTGGAAGAGTGGCCGGTGGTCGTTAGCCCGGGCGGTGCTCGAGCTGGCTCGTCGGAAGGAATTTAGCGCGAACCCAGGCGGCTCCCCCGAATCGTCGGATTCGCGAATTTCGCGGCAAGCGGAAAAGGATGAACGGCGACTCGGAAACGGAAGGAGAGGAGCGCGATAGCGGTGGCGAATCGCCGGAGCGCGCGCGCTCGACTCGCTCGACTCGCTCGAGTCGCTTTTGCACGGTTGCTCCGACGCTCGATGGTTATGTAACGGGTGTGCGTCACAAAACACACACGAGCGTCGTATTGACACGGACTCGAGCGAGTATGTCGCAACGAGTGCGCGCGCTAATAATTGTGTCGTTTAACCTTGGACATTGATTAAAGCATCCTTCGTCGCGGTACACCTCTCGCGCCGTTACACATCGATATCGTCGCGTACCTACGCAGCTGCACGCTGCACGCTGCTCGACGATGCGCGAAGGTGTTTACTGTTTCGAACGGCGCGGCGGAAACATTCCGTCGACCGATCGTTCGTTCGCTCGTTCGCTCGTTCGCTCGTTCGCGCGATCGATCGAGGTCGCTTCGCGTTTTCCGACGAACGGACGTCGCGGTCTTTCGGGGGTCACGAGCGCGGATGCATCGCCGAACCAAGGAACTGACTCATATTCTTCGCCGAGCGGAGCGTGGGCCTCGCGGCGCCCGCCCCCGCCAGGCTCAGGAAAATCGATGTTTTCGATTCTCGCTCCTGCTTCGCGAACGCCATGGAACGCTGGCCGTCGCATCCTCGCGAACGAACGTTGCGATCACGTATCCCGCGTTACGTAATCATGCAAAGAAACGCATCGACGACGATGGAAATAATGCAACGGCGGTGAACGTTATCTCGTGCGGATCGCGAGGTTACCGTGGACGGGATCGCGCGTTGTTCGAAGAGCGAGCGAGAGGGCGAGGAATCGGGCGGTGAACGAGCGAAAAAAGAATGAAATTGGCAACGCGGTATCGGAGAGGAAAATTTGCGGAGAAGGATTCGCGTATGAAAAGAAGTTTGTTGGCGTATTGCGCGCGGTGTCACGTGTACGCAGAAACGCGCGCATAAGCGGCACACTCGCGAGCAGACAACCTTGAACGTATTATCGAGTTCCTCCGCGTCGTCGTTGCACGGTCTCCGGCGAAACGTTGAAGCGTTTTTATTATTCCCGCGGCTCGATCTCCGCGGTGCGCGCGAGCGCGCGTAAGGCGATCGCTCCTTTCATCCCCTGATTTGCATAGGCGGATTTAGGTCGCGCTGCGAGAGGGTTCCTTGGCCCCGGACATGTACGAGCGTACGGAAGTTTTGGCCAGAGACGGCGGTAAAGTTTGGAACGCGGTGCGTGTAGGAAAATCGGACGGGCAGGACGGGGGATGGCTCGGAGAAGGTTATCGGTCTGACAATGAGCGAGCATCGGCGAAGATAGGTGCACGCGCGCGGTTTTTTCATCGCGTTTCGATGGTGAACCGGTGACGAGTCAGAGCATGCACGTTCAATTCCCATTTTTAGTTCCTTCGCGCTTGCTCCTTCCCCGCTCACGCTCTTTCTCTCCCTCTCGCTCTCGCTCGCGCCCCGGTGTACGCACATGCGTGTGCAGCATCATCCGTCTTTCTCTTTCTTTATTATCTTCGACCGCCTCCTCATCCTCCTCCTCGCTCTCTCACTCTCAATCCCCCCCCCAACACACACACACACACACACGCGCGCGCGCGCGCACCCCACCTTAACCCCATGGCAACCACGAACGTCGACCACCACTCGAGCCCAGGATCGTACTCCGGAACGATCGCACCCGCTCGATCTTCCGCTATGCTTCGACCCTCGTGTTTTCTCAACTTTTTATTTCTGTTTTTGTCGGCGACATCGGGATGACGTTCTTCGTGCTTCGATCGTCGTCTCGCTTTCGTTCGAGCGACGACGACCGAATTCTGAACGGAACGGAGCAGATCGAGGGAAAAGCATGACTGACTCGATGAGAAAGGGCCGTACCGTCGTCGCTGTTCCGGATTATCGTTTAGATTTCAAAGAGAGTAGACGGAGAGTAGGGAGGAATTCGGGAAAGGAAGAAGAAAGGTGGGTCGGGGTGTTTGGTGGTCGAATTACGTCCCTGGCGCGAGTTTTGCCTCGCCGTACGTCCCCTCGTTTCGTTCCCGGCTGTTCGTCTCACTCTCTCTCTCTCTCTCTCTCTCTCTCTCTCTCTCTCTCTCTCTCTCTCTGGTTCTGTGATCGAGCGATCGTCGCAGGATGCGTTGGAGCATGTGCGTGTGGAGCGTGGATGAGCGTCGCGTCTCTGTCTGTCGTTGAGGGCTTACTCGGTCGACGCCATCGATCCCACTCGGGCGGTCGCGCGCGCGCGCGCGCACTCAGCACACAGAGAGAGACACGCTCGTCCGACGTACGCACACCACTCCTCCGACCGTTCGTACGTGGTCGAGCCGCGATAGACTTCTCCTCGCCTCGCCTCGGTTCGTTTCGCCCGAGCCCCCCATCCGAGCTCGCTCGCCTCGCTCGCCTCGGGTCGCGTCGCCTCGGCTCGGTCCGCTTCCTCCCACGCTTGGGGGCCGGGGACCATCGCGGAGCGGCCATTCCTTCAGCAAGCTTCGAGCAGCGCGGATCGTATCTCGTGTTCGCGGAACACCTCGCTCTACCGTCAACCTGACCGTACCACGCCTTTTTCCGGAAACAAACAGACCGAGCGAGTGCGCGACAACTCCCGCTCGAGCAGTCTCGCGCGCGCAAAGTCACAGTGTGGAATCCAGGAGAAGGAGGCGGCGGCGGTGGTGGCGGCGGCGGCGGCGGCGGCGGCGGAGGGCAGCGGAAAGAAACGGCGACGGAGACGGAGACGGAGACGGAGTCGGAGTCGGAGTCGGAATCGGAGTCGGCCGGCTGCTGGATATCTAGGCGGTGTTGCGTTCGGGATAGCCGAAGGAAGCGCGACGACCTTATCTAGGGTTCATCGGCGAACGGTACATACGTAAATACCGGTGCTCGCGGCCGCCAGGGTGCCGTTTCTGTCCGTATGAGTGTTGTGCATCGACTCGGAACTTCCGATGCTCTGATCGCGTCCCGTACCGCCGTATCGCGTCGCGGTGTGCCGAGAATCGAGAGTCGATCCCCGAGGTGAGGTTGAAAGTGCGCGAGACCGGAGTGCGGCCGAGGAGAACGAGTTTGCCGCGCGCGCGGTACCACACGGGTCGACGAGACGGAGCGAGCGGGAGCGTGAGCGTGAGCGGGAGCGGGAGCGCGAACGGGAACGGGAACGGGAGCGAGCAGCCAGCCGGATCGGAATAGCGCTACCGGAAGAAGACAGCCGCTCGCCCTTTGGGGAAGATGTTTCGCGCGTACGGAGCTGCGCCGGCTGAGACACCTTCGACCGCCGACATCTACCCATGGACCACCGCGTTCCTCAACAAAGGTGCTCCTCATTTCTCTATTTCTTTCGTTCGGAGTCGCGCGGAGGCGGCTCTCTCGGCAATTTCGAGACGGCCGGGACGAGAGGATACGGTGACGCAACGACTCGCGCTGGCTGGCCGTTTTCGGCTCGAGCCGAGAATTCGCCGGCTTGTGGCCCGCCACGTGATCGAACGCGAGCGAGCGCGAGCGACTCGTCCTCCGTCCCTCTCGTGCTTTCCTCCGCATCGCTCCGATTCCTTCGAATCGCGACCCGAGGATATCGAGTGAGAACGCCTTTTCGGTCTCTTCGGTGCTCCGACGTATCGTTCCGCTCACGGGCCGCAGAGCGTTTTCGATCGTCGCGACGGCCATCGACGAACCGAGCCGTCGCGAGACCGCGTAGCGTTTTTCGAGCAAACGCGCTCGGTCCCGCTCGTCGACTCGTCCTTCTCTTTCCATCCACGAGAGACGCGCGTTAGCGCGGATTACGCAATGCTCGCTTTCGAGTCGCTCGGGCCGAGTCAGCGTAAATGGACTTTGCGTACGCGTATCGGAACGCGACGAATCGCCTTGAATTTTTCTTGGTTGCGACACGAACCGTAGGCTGACGAGGCGCGCGAGAACGCCGCTAAAAGGTTCGTCGGAGGCCGGAATTCCGACAGAGAGAAGTGCAAGCGCGGCGATGCAGAGAGAAGCGGAAAATTCGATGGAGCAGCGAGGGAGCGAGAGAGCGGCGGAGCGCGGATCGGGGGAGCGCGGGTGGCGAGGGGAAGGCAGCGGGTCTGCCGGTGGAGGTAGATCGAAAGCAAAAGGCTTGCGCGTGCACGTGCCAGAGGAGGTGTGCCGGGCTCGTGAACGCGTCGGGACGCTCGAATGGACCCATTCGGATTCTCGCGAAAGAGGGGCCCTTTAAAGTTTAAAAGGTCCCTCCGGTAGGTCAGGTGCGCGGTACACCTGTTCGCGCTAGGAGCACGCGCGCTTCGAACGGGCCACGAGCCACGAGCCACCGGATACCCTGTGCTCCGAAAATCGCGATCCTCCGTTCAGCGACCGTGCGACGAAATGCCTGCCTCGTTATCCTTGCCGAGCGATCGCCCGCGTTTTCCGTGCACGCGACCCGAGCAAACGTTTCGGTCGCCGAAACCGCGGAAACGTTCGAGCCGGTTCGTAAGCGCGTAACCCGCGTTCAAGGCGTCGAATCGGTTCGGGGCATTTGCAAACGGATTTATTCGTTGCACAAGAGCGAACGAAGAGGCAGGGTTCGATTCTTGGCCCACCCTGTATTTAATCCGCCGCTGGAGTGCCTTGACCCGGCCTGACCTGCGCAACTTTGCACCCTACCCATCGGGAAATCCTCCTTCCCCTGCTCGCACACCATGGAACGCGTTTCGTTCCGGATTGCTTATCCCTACCGCCCTCCCTCCCTCTCTACCACCCTCCCACCCTCCGTCCCCCTCGCCATGCCTTCGAGCGCCTCGCTCTCGTAACGCGTCACCGCGTTTTACGGATGCCTTTTTGTCTTTCTTTTTCTCTTTTTTTCGTTTTTTCGTTTTTTCGTTTTTTCGTTTTTTCGTTTTTTCGTTTTTTCGTTACAGCAGCCGACCGCGCACGGTCGGTTCGCCCCTTTTCGTGCGAGGTTCAGCCTGCTCCGAAATGTTTTCTCGAAAGGTTACTCGTCAACAGTCGATGATGACGAAACGCGAACGGTTGCCTGGAAAAGGAAGATAGAAGCATTAAGACAATTCACAAACCGTCCCAGCGGTTGCTTCGCTTTTGCGGGATTATCTCGTCGGCTCTGCGCGGTATGCGCGTCTCTCGTTCGTCTCGTTTGTTTTTCTTATCGTTATCGTGTTTACCGAAAGCGCGGGAAATCCTAGGAGCACCGAGTCGCTGAAAAATGCACGAGAAACCAGGCTTTCGGATTCCGAAATAGACATCGAAGACGCGATATCGCGAAGGGATCGAGCGTTGCGTTTCGTTTCGTTTCGTTTCGTTTCATTTGGTTTCGTTTCGTCGATCTACAGGCTGGCATGGCCGCGCGTTTTCCAACCGATCGAACGAGCGCTGGCGCCGTTGAAACGGTGTCGAGAAAAGGGCCGACGAATCTCGGTGATCGAAGTTACTTGAAACGAGGGGGTCGTGTTGCGAGCCGGTAATCGATACCGTTCCGGCATCGCTCGTATATACCGTCTATACCCGCGTTGGCTGCTCGATGGACAGAAATGGAGCGAATTTCTCTGTCTCTGCAAACACGACCACCGTTCTCGTATCGACCGTCCTCGAAAGCGTCGCTGGCGCACACGCTCGAGTTGCTTCGTTCCATTCATGAAAACGCGAGAATGATATACCATCCGCACCCGTCCGTCCGGCCAATCGCGTTTTCAAGTTCGCTCGGCTCGATCCGAAGCGACGTCGCTCGATCTCAGCGTCCCGACATTTTCCTGCTCGTCGAACGTTTTTTCCCGAGCTTCCGACGTTTTTTCTTCGCTCGACCGAAATCCCGGCGGCCGTACCTTCTTTTTATCATTTCTTAACGAGCGGAGCCAGCCTCGACCGACTTTCGAAAACGACTTTGCCCCGGAACGGATCGCCGCGCTGGTTCGCGGGGCGTTCGATCTCTCGATCTCTCGATCTCTCGGGCGCGCATCGTTTCGGGTCTCGACCGATGACGCATCTCGAAACGCGTCACGCCACGGAGGAAATCGTACGTCTCGTTGCGTAAACAGCGCGCGAATCGAGTCGCCGTGCATGGAAGAGATGCATGGTTTTGCAGCGATGGAAACGGAGAATCGCGGCGAAGCAACGGCTTGCACGGAGAGACGCGGTTTCCGTGTCGTCGTTGGCGGGAGGGTGGAAGGATCCGCTGTCCGGGACTGGCACGACAGACGGTTGTTCCGAATTTACGGCCGGCACATATCGATCGTCGACAACCGCACCTCGAGTTCGAGTCTTTTTCGGCTCCCCATTCGCGCGCGCGCGTGTTTCTCCTAGGCGGCGAGCGTGCGCCCGATCGATTCGCCCCCCTAGACCCCGCCACCTTCCTGAACGAGTCATCTCCGTTATCTCCCGCTTCGTCCCGTTCGTCGTCCGTTTCATTTGTCAGCGACCGCGTTGCTTCTCGATAACGTTGCTGCTCGTCCTTCGAATGAATTTCCATCGAGCGGCCGCCGTGCCGCGGCGAACTTTCCTATCGACGCAACGCAGCGTAAAAGCGGAGCACGCTGGAAACGGTGTGCGACGAACATTCGAGGAAAACGAAATCATCGTCCGATCGCTGGTATCGCGACAGCCTGCTGTTTATGTCGGTGTCGCGCGACGCTTACCGATTTGCCGGAGGTTTCGCGGCACGCGCACGGCTTCGCGAACGTTGCGCAGCCAGCAACTTTTTCGAATGTTCTCCGAGTGCGAGGCGGACGAAGCCGATCGGTCGCCTCGGGGCGGACGAAAAGCGGATTTCGAAAGCGAAAGCTCGTCGTCGTTCGGCTGGAAAGAAAGTTTTCTGGCTGCTCCTCCCGAAACTATGGGCCGCGCCGGCTCGACCATTCTCCTTCTCGAGGACATCGATGCCCGATACTTTCGCCTTCGCCGACGTTCGCTTCCGATTTCCAGCGACAAGAACGCGCGGCGCGGCGCGGCGCGGCGCGGCGCGGCGCGAGGAGGAAGCTGCGCTCGTATTGCGAGATAGCCGCGTCGTTCGAACGGTATCGCCTCCGATCGACGGCAAGATTCATCCGGTTCCGCTCGCTCCTCCCTCGAACGGCCGCGGTCTGGCCGCATCTCCATGCGCGGAACGGATAACACGGTTTCGCGTGCGAGCGATACTTCGTTTTTGGCCAATCGATTTGCCGTTGAATTCGACGAGCTCCGTGAAGGCGTTCGCTGCGATAATTCCGAGGCGACGAGCTCGAGGCACCGCGTTCCCGTTATCCAGTCCCCGGAACCGAGTCGCGCATTCGCGTTCGTCAAAGTTCTCGATTCGATAAACGCGGACGAAGAAAAGTCTGGAAGCGGTCTCACGGTCCGTTCGGACGGGGATACGTCGCGCGGTGAAATTTTCGATGCTCGGACGAATTCTACCGCGATCGGTTCGAAACGGGTCTCTCGCGATATCGATCGTAATTGCCCCTTTCGTCGCGGTTGCGCGCTCGGATCGATCCGAAACCCTTTGCACGAGCTCCGGTCTCGCTCGAAGCATCGTTTCGATGCTTGCTCCGGCAATAATGTTTCCGCGGGGCGGTTTGGTCGGCGCGCAGCTCGCGATCGCGATTTTCCCGAGGACGAAAATTCGGCCAACGACTCGGTGCGACGGCTCAGCGACGCGACGCTGCGCGATAACGTTCGTTCATCCCGAAAACGAGGCGAATCGAGGCGAATCGAGGCTCGCAACCTTTGTTCGATGGATTTCGGAAAGAAGGCGAAACGGCGTAATTGCCGGCGACGACTTTCGACTCGAGGTCGCTCGACGTTATCGCAAGCCGTTGATAAGATATCGATTTCATTGGCTGGTTACGTTCTCGCTCTTCGACTTCCCGATGGCGCGATAGATGCGAGCAGCCAGCGAGCGGAGGTCTCGAACGGTGCGAAACGAAGGCTCGAACGCGTCCCCCGCGAAACGGTCGCTGGCTGGAAAAGAGCCGGCCGGCGGTGTCGGCGGAATCGAGCAGAAAACGTTCGATCGGTTTTCTCGAATTGCCGAATTCGCTCGGCTTCGGGAAAAGCGAAGGGACAACGGTCAGAAGTTCGTGCGGATCGATGCGCGGTCGGAGAACGGCATCGCGCTCGCTGGTATCTCGCGTCGCCGGTGCGCTTTCCGTTGGCTAACGATATCCTTCGTCCGGCAATACCCACGGATAATTGCAGTGCCGAACCGCGACGTTCATTGATGCGGGAACCCGTTATCGGACGCTCTCGCGGGTCGACTCCGGCTCGACCGACCGATCGGAGGGAATGTACGAGTTCTCGTCCGTTCGTCGCTTTTTCAAATGTCTCGAGGGTCGGTTTTCGAAGGGAAACGCGTTAGAGGAGGTAGGGTCGAACAGGCAGCCGCGCGAGAAGGATTCGTCCGGACGGAAATTTCCAAGCCGCGAGTCCGAAGCGGCGGCGGTGACGACGACGACGATGGCGACGGCGACGGCGACGGCGACGGCGACGACGTCGACGGATTGCGCGCTATCCAGTGATTTTTCTGCGGTCGCGTACCAGCGCGCTCGAGATAGAGCGGGACGGCGCGGCTTGGCGCGGCGAGGCGAGGCGTCGGGGGAGAAACGTTGCTCGGTCGGCGAGGGTCCGGGAGGAAAGGGGGAAGACTGGTCAAGATAGCGGCAGGGTCGGGGGGGAAAAAGGAAGAGTTATCAGGAGCGACGCGCAGGTAGGGGCTACGCATGTCAACTGGAGGGCATTCAACTATCGATCGCATAGTTTCAGCCACTCTCCGCCGCTCTTCTTCCACCCCTTCACCCTTCTCTCTCTCTCTCTCTCTCTCTCTCTCTCTCTCTCTCTCTCTCTCTCTCCCTCTCTCTCTCTCGCTCTCGTCGACGACGCGTCCCTTTTCTCTTGGTTTTCCGACGCGCGGCCGGCCAGTTTTTCTCGCGGCCGAGCGGGCCGCGAAAGAAAGATGGTTCGTTCGCGCGATTCCGTTGGCCCGGACCGTCGGTCGGAAATTCTCTGGCCGTCAGCAGCCGGTCGCGGCTGCTCGAACCGCGCGGAATAACGGACGCGGCGATGCGTCGGAAAGCGATCACGGATATTCGATGACGCGCGTATCCGGAGAGCGGTCGACTTTCCCCATCCCCATCGCCGTTCTCGAATCCGGTTCCCCCTTTTCCGTTTGACCCTCCGTCTCCTCGCGATGTTTTTCGCACGCGCATCGAGCGACCGCGCCGCGGAGAACGCGATATCTCCATTGACCGGCGCGCGTTCGCAGGATCGGCCGCCCTCGCGATTCGCTCGTTGCGGAAAATTCCGGTCTCTCCGTGCCGTATCCCTGCCCGTGTACGCGGTTCTCCCGTTGCTGAAGATCGCGGGGACGCGGACGGTTCCCGCGCGGAATCGTCGAACGAGTCGGAGCGGTCGCTGGTGGTCCGGCTGCGCGGCCGTTGCTTATGCGATGAGGGGTGGGACGAGGAGGGTTGGGCAGGAAGAGAAAACGGCCCTCGGACGTCGTTGGAGAGGACTGGAAGCGTATGCGGGCCAGCTGATCGGCCGACGCGGAGCGGCGCGCGTATTTATTTATGCATACGTACGTGTACGCAGGGACACGCATAGCTCCGCTTCCCCCTTGCCCCGTCGCTCGGATCCGGCTGGCTGGCTGGCTGGCTGGCTGGCCGGCCGGCCGGCCGTCCGGCGCGTTTCGAGTACCGGGCCATTTAAATTTAGCTCGAATCGCCCGCATCCCTCGTCTCCGAGAGTTTCGTCGCCGGATAACGATCGGCTCTCATCGATCGACCTCGAGTACCCTCGCGCGCGCTTCCACGCAACTGGTTCGCAGCCGCGCCGAATCGTTCGACGCCGATGGTCGCGCGAGCGAGCGCGCTAACGGTTCATGGCGCGCGTGCTCGCGACGCGCTTCCGCTCGACCGAGTTCGTCGCGACGCGACGCGCAACCCGCGAGAAATTCGGCGTCGATCGGATGGATCCGGCCTCCGTCCGGGCGTCCGTTCGACCCGCCGGGACGAGAATAGAATCGGAACCGGCTCGCACGGGACGCGTCGCCGTTTCGACGATCCGCCAGCTTTTTTCCTCTTGCACGGTTCCTCGACCGGCAACGAGGGACGGTCCGAGGATCGCAGAAACAGACCACGGAGACTCGTCCCGGCGAACCATCGTCCGCGTCTCTTCGCAGGCACGCGCTTCCTTCCTCCCTGTTCCGGCCGAACCTCGAGAGACCGGAATCGCCGGCGAATGTCGGACGCGGCAACGTCCACGGCCAGAAATTACAACGCGCTTTCGTATTCGGCTCGTCGATCGTTTCTTTCTTCGTTTCTCGACCTTTCCTTTGCTCGTTCTTCCTCGTACGCGCTTACTCTCTCGCCTCTGCATTCTCTCATCCGCGCTCGTCTCTTTTCTCGTCTCTCGTCTCCGGTCTCCTTCGTCGATCTAACCTCTGAAAGACTTCGAGGTGTTCGCTGATACTATTCTCAACTAAGAATGGTACAGCGACCGCTCCGACTCATCTTTTCTTTCCACGTACCTTTCCAGTCAACCACCTTTCCGCTTTCCTTCTCTGCTTGCTCATGCATCGCGACGCTTTTATCACGTAAATCGATGCGGTTTACCGTTGCTTCGACTTCCACCTTTTTTGCATACGGCCTTTTGTGGCGTCGCTCTCCGTATTCTTCGCTCCTCCCGTCCTTCGATCCGTGAACGACGTCGACGACGACGACGGTCGCTCGCGGTTGGATCTTGATCGAACCGAACGGGCGAGAGATAGGCTTTCCCGTGTGTTACGAGGGAGCGTATAAATAGAACGGTCGGCCGTTGCGGTGCGGCGCGACGCGCTCAAGTTTCGACGTCCGAATTGTTTTCGATTCCAGACGCACTTGGAACGAGGCGTCGCGCGTCGTTCGCGTGGGTTAGTCCGGCAGGGCGTCGCGCGTCCGCCCGCCCGCCCGTCCGCCCGCCCGCCCGCCCGCCCGTCCGCCCGTCCGCCCGCGCGAGCTGCATTCGTATGCAAATTCGACGCGATGGAAGGACCGGAGCGACTAGAATTTCGGGCACACCCGCATTCTTCCGACGCGATCGCGGTTCGGAGCACCGCTGGCCGAGAAATACTTTCTCGAACGGTGGGGGACGGCTTTTGTTCGCCGCTGCTCCGGATCCGCGGCCGATACGTCGATCCGGTTCGTCGTTGAAACGACGGACAATGATCGCGCGCCCCCGCGCTCCTGCGACTTCCTTTTGTCAGGGAAATAACCTCGCGAGAACCAGACTGTGCCGCGCGAACCTACTTTCCAGAGCGGCGCGTACGTCGAGCGCTATTCTTATCCTCGTCTTCCTGTTACGAAAAGAATAATGCGGTTAACCTTTGCTCGGAACGTTCCCGCGGTTAACGGGACACGCGTGTCCCAGTTGTGCGGACGACGAGACGCGAAACGACTCGGATACGCGCGGAATGTGACCGTGCGCGCGCGCCCTCGGGAAACTGGCGTCGCGTCTTTCCGAAATCCTCGGGAGGCCGCCCACTCCCTGGCCGCGCGACGACTCGATGGATTCTCCGTTCGAGAGAAGAGCGGCTTCCGTTTCGACCGAGGCGCCCGCGTCCCCGCGACCCCGCGACCGATATGCGTCTCGAACTTTTCCCGCCGATCGATGACGCTCCGTTCGACCTCGCGTGCCTTCTTCCGCGTCCGTTTCACCGACCGAAGCCGGCCGCATCGGCCGCGGTCGCGCACGTATCATGCATCGTCCGTGTGGAACGGAGCTAAATGGGTTAATATGCACATCCGTTTCGTAGCTCGCGTTATGTCACCGATGCCAGCCTGATTGAACAGGCCGAGCTCTACCGGGTGTCTTGAGACTCTCGCGGTTCCCCGAGAGTCGGGAAATCCGACGAGTCCGCCGATGGATTTCCTTCTTTTCCCCGACAACTTGCCAGCGGACGCATCGAGCGCCCGAGAAGCGGTCAGGATCCGCGCGAGGAGCGGCCGTTTCTTTTTTCTGTCGTTCATCGAGGCTCGTCCGCAAAATATCACAACGGTGGAGCGTTCCGCGACGAACGACGGACTCGCGAATTTCTGGGAACCCTGTGTTCCCGATGGCGCGCCGCGGCGAGCTTCCCCAGACCCTCGCGTTGTTTCTCTTCTCCGCTTTGCGTTTCATTCTCGTACATACTTTCCGTTTATAGGAGTCGGACCCTCGCGATGGTCGATGGGAAAAAAATAATGTCGCAACGCACGGGTCTGAAAATCGAACCTGTCCATCGAAACGGGAGGAGCGACCGTTTCTGTCGTGACGATACAAAACTGTCGGGCGCGTCTGCGCGGTTGCGCGTGTGCGCGCACGAGGAGAGACAGAGCGGGAGAATAAGGTCGCTTTCGTGTCCGCGCGAAGCAGTCCATCGCGGACGAACCGAAATCGTTGTCCAACACTTTTACCGAGGGCACAGGCGTTGACCGTTTCGACGCTGAAACGTCGAACGTTTTCGGATCGCACGATAGAAAATGAGGCGGCGCGGCGCGCAACGAAGCGGTCGCGAGAGCACGCTGGTACGTTCGCCGCTGCCTCGCGACGCCTCCCATCAACAAATCCGTGCTCGACCATCCGTCGGGAGTCCCGCCTGCTTCCCGTTCGAATGCACCGTCGACGACGATCACGTTCCGGAGACCGGTGGAAATTATTCATCGACCCGAGATAAGGTCGCTGTTTGCGGCGGAACGGCGCAGGAGTTTCGTCGGCCGTGCATCGATCCCCCGTGAACGTCGAGCGATCGCGGGCGCGCGCGCGCGCGCGCGCACCTGCTAACTTCGTCCCCGCCTCGCCGACTCGAGTTTCCGCCAGCGACCCATGCCGATTCGATGCGACCGTTTGATCCGGAAAGAGCGGAGCGCTCGCTCGAAACGGCGAGGACGATCCGACGGGCGAAATCGCAGCGGGCGGACGGGCCGCTCGGCTCGCTTCCGTCGGGAAGCGAGCGCGCTCGAGCGGCCGCCTTTATATTTAGCCGCGAGAGCAAACTGGTTGCGAAAGTTCTGCGAGCCGGTATTATTCGGCCTGAACAGCTTTCGGTGGCGAGAAGCTTGTTTGCTCGATCCGGTGCACGGGTGCGCTCGGAATCGGGCGGCCGCGACACCGGAATGCCGACTCATGGAAGAAGTTTCGAGCCGCGGTTGCTCCCTTTCGAATCGCGGCCGGGCGACGGCTCGCTGCACGCGCTCGGCGAGCCGACGGAGAAACGGTCGTTTCCACCGATTCTCCGATCGTGCATTTCCACCCGCGAACCAACGATGCTGACGATAAGAACGATTCGAACGATTCGAACGATTTTAACGATTTGAACGATTTTAACGATTTTAACGATGCGTCTTTCTTTTCTGTTTCAGGTCAGTATCGGCCCCGAGAGTTTCGTCGCGTAACACCAGAGAATGGGAATCGGTGAGTCGTTGATCGTTGATCGTTGATCGTTGATCGTCGATCGTTGATCGATCGACGCGAAGCCGAGCGTACGGGAAGGCGGAGGTCAATTTCCGTCGACGAACGGTTTCAGCGGCGGCGATGCCGAAGGGAGGAAAGAAAGTTTGCGCGAAGGATATCGAAGGATATTCTTGGGGAAATGGACCGCATCGGCGGTCCGTTCGGTTCTTCGATCGGTCGGCGAATGCGGAGTTCGGTGGTTCGTTGCCAGGCCGCGAATCGACCACCAGCGAGTCTCGTACACCAACCGCATCCGAGACCCGGATTCTGGGAGCTGCCGACACGCCCGCGCGTCCGAGGTGCGCGGCAATCTTTTGCGTAACGCGACGCGATTTGCGAGCGATCGTTCCTCGCTGTCGGGACGAGGAAGAAGGAACGAGGAAGGATGGCGGAGCGTTCGAGCGCGTCGAGAAGCTCGAAGGACTAGCGGATTTGAGGATGACCCTCGTTGGGAACTGCACGCTTCTCAACCAGACGTCGGCCCTCGTTCGACGTCCCGAACGTCGTTTCACGCCGGCGCCGTTCCCCGGGATCGCTGCATCCCCTTTGGAATCGAACTCGGTCACCGATTTCGGCGACCTACACGGACCGTTGCCCGTGTGCGGGGGAACCGTTGAATCACGAGCGCGCGACAGCGTCCGCGACTTCGCCTCCGTCCTCCTCGATAGCGCAACAAATCGCAGGCTTTCGGCTTCCGGCTTTCTCGATTGTTCGTTGGCTCGCGGTGGCGGTGTTCGAAGCACGGTCAAAACGAGAAGGAAAAGCCGCCGCGGAGCAAGAGAGACGCCAAAGTTCTCTTGCCGCGCGGCAACTTTTTCCATCGAGGAACAATTTTATTGTACACCCGAGGCGGCGAGGTGAAACGTTAGTATTTAAATGTCAACGCGGTGACGAAGGAAAAGGTTAACTTTCATCGCCGACGATTCTCGTTAATTCCGATTTTTAACGCGTCCGGATGATCGATTCCCTCCCGGCCGAGCGAAGAGAGGCGCGCGTGGGATATTTTCGTTGCCGCTCCGATCGGCTCGAGGAACGAGTTGCTTCCGTCGGAAAGCTCGAGAATTCGTCGAGGAAATTGGTGGGTGGCTGCGAGCGCCGTGGGTACTCGCGAACGGTGCGCGAGGAAGCGAAGGCGGGCTATTCCGATATTTTCAGCTGCCCATGCCCCGGCAGAGTATGGCGGGTGCTGGGCCGCGATGGGGTGCGTAACGACACCCCCGAACCCGAGGTATATCCCATGCCTGTGACGGCCCGTATCGCTTCGAAGGTCGGGTGCTCCTTCATGGGTAGCGGACGAACGTCCTCGAGAAGTGTGACCGGTGTGACTGAGAAGTCGAATCCGAAAAGCCTGAAGGCTCCGAGGATTCGAAATGAATGTCCGATCGATCGAACGGGGCTGAAGAGTCGAACGGAGGCGGCTCGCAACCGCCTACCGGTCGCCTCTTCAGTTTTGGTCGGGGGCAGAGCGAGCGTGCGGGCGTGCGGGCGTGCGGGCGTGCGGGCGTGCGCGCAGTGAGTTCGCCGCCCCGTGGTTCCTCGCGGATACGGCGCTGCCCCCTGGAGTTGGCCACGACGCAGCCAAAGGACTCATCCGCAGAAAACGGTTTGCGGCGCTTCCGGATCTTTCCGCTCTCGTCCCGAGGCGGTTTCGCCGGTGGTGAACACCGATTCGACCGATGCCGATACAGGGGAAACCCTCAGGAGCGGCTAGTCGCTCGCGACCGATTCACCGAATGTCTGTTCGTCGTAGCAGCGAGTCCGCTGAAAAGCGCGACGCTCGAGCGCGAAGCCTGTTATCGAGAACGTTGAATCGACGGCTCGTCGCGCGAGCATCTCCCGCGCCAGCGCTTCGTTCGCGCGGTCGCTGACGGAAAGGAGGTTCAGGAGCATTTGCCGCTTACGGAGCAGATTATTGATAGAAAGCGATATTCCTTCCGCCGCGCGACCGCGAGCGAAGCTTCGCGAAGAAGAGGAGTCGGAGAGAACGCGAAAGGTCGATGCACGTTTGGGAGGCTTTTGAAAGTTTTTCATCGCCGCGGATGCGCGTATACCGCTATTCGGATGGAGGGCGCGCGCTCGCTCGCTCGAACGGGCAGCGGAGGAGCTTCTCCGCAGCGAAGACGTCGACTGGCACAGCCATCCGGGATGCGGAAGCGGTCGAATTTATCGCGCGAAGGGACCGCGGTCGTCGGCGGACCCTGGAACGCGAATCGATCGCAGCCCGTTCCGCGGTCGAACGTCCGACGATCGAGGATTTGTCCGGGCGGCGGCCTCGGGACCGGAATCGCCCGCCGCGATGCGCTCGCGGCGTAACCGTCGACACTTTGACCGAAAGGTGATCGAGAACCGGTTTTCTCTATGACTCGCCGCATCGGCTGGACCGCGTTTCAGTCGATGAGGAATAGCTCCGGGCGAAGAACTCTTGATCCGGTGGCTGCGGATCGGATGCGGCGAGGCGAGAGAAGAAGCTGGAAATCGGAAGCAGGGGAGTGTCGCCGCCGCCGCCGCCGTCGTGAGCGCGAACGTTTCGTCCGATGGCCGACACGAGTCGCGCGGGATTTCAGCGGCGGAGAAAGCGTTTGGAAATTGTATCGAAACGGCGAGTCACGAGGTGGGGTCTTTTGGCAAAAAGTCAAGCGGTCGCGGGTTCGCGATCAGAAGAAGCGACTCGTATTTTCTTCATAAAGTAGAATCGATCTCGGGAAATCTCATCCCGGGCGACGCGACGCTGCACCGTTCATCGAACGCTCGGTAAATTCTCCTCCACCGGACGGGTAACGCGAAAAGAAAACTTTTCGGGAGGAACGAAGTCGTTCGCCACGGCTGCGGCAGCGGCAGCTTCATAATACGAGCGCGCGAAACACGGGCGACCGTTTTACGTTTCCTCGGTCGATCGTCGAGTTTTCTCGCCGATGGATATCCCGAATACTCGAGAGAGAGAGAGAGAGAGAGAGAGAGAGAGAGAGAGAGAGAGAGAGAGAGAGAGAGAGAGAGAGAGAGAGAGAGAGAGAGAGAGAGAGAGAGAGAGAGAGAGAGAGAGAGAGAGAGAGATTCGTTCCAGGCGGAGAAAATCGATCGATCGATCGAAACGCACGGCCGTTAACCGGTTCCGAATGTTTTCTCGGCGAATCACGGTCCGAATCCGGATTCGGATCGAGAGCGGTCTCGATTCAGCGGCGCGAATGAAACGTGATTTCACGCGTTTCGTCTCAATGTCTCGTCCGAGAGAAAGCTGCGGTCGTCGCGTTTCTATTTTTTTCCGTCTAACGGCCTCGCGCGCGCGCGCGCTCTCGGCGCGAGAGGACGGCCTGCCACAGACCCGAAACTCATTCGCACGGCGCGGCGATTGCGCTATCGATGGAAACGAGAAGACCGTAGCCGCCGCGCCGACCGCAGCGCCGCACCGGCGACCGTTCTCAACGTTACAACCGAACCTTATTATTTACGAGTACTCGAACGATTCCGTGCGATAAGCTTGACCGTTCGATCGCTCGAGTGCTCCGACGAACGAACATCGTCCATCGGCGCGGGCGATTCGCTTTCAACGATCTTCCGAAAGTCAACGGTGCCGTGGAATCCGAACTGTGGCAGCCGAACAGGCCGCGCGTTCGCAACGCTCGGATCGTACTCCCTGTTACGAGCGCGCCGCGTCGTCGCAAGACCGGTCGACGCGTTCGCTCGCTCCGTTGTAAACGCGAGACTTCTTCGTTCTTCGTTCATCGTTCTTTGCTTGTCGTTCATCGACCAGTCCGTTCCTCGCCTCTGCGTCGTTATCGAGGCATCCGTCTCCCATCGACGAGTTCTCGCGCTTGCATTACCGCCGACGGAGCGAATTACGACTTCTTTCAGCAACCTTGCGTGATATATTCGAATCGGCTCGTTATTGAAATAGCCGATAAATCGGTGGCGAGCTCGCTCTTTCTCTCTCGATGGCTGGAAACGAGCCGCGAGTCCGGCCGGCCGACGAGCGCGAAGCGTCTCTCGTCGAATCTGTCGGAAAACTCGGCGAGAGATTCGTGCGAATTTCCGCTCAGCCGCTCAGCCGCTCAGTCGCTCAGTCGCTCCGCCGAGCTCCGGATACGGATACGTATACGGAGAATCTGGCGACGTCTTTTTCTCCGGCTCGGTTCGTTGCGCGGGCCTTTTCCGGGCCCGTCGGTGCGCGTTCGACAGGAAACGTCGCCGAGGACGCGTTCGCGCGATACGTCGAAAGAAAACTTTCTCCTCGGCTCGCTCGCCTCGAAACGATCGATCATCTTGCAAGATATTTTGTCGAGCGACGAGATCGAATTACTCGCCGCCTATCCGAGGCACGCGATACCGTGAACCCATAACACGGTTTCGTAACGGAGAACCCGCTGTTCGCACCTCTCGTTTGCGCGGCAGCGCGCTGCGTTTGGCGGGGACCGTTGTCGCAGTCGCGAGCACCAGCGTTCGCCTTCGGTGGCGCTCTCGATGACGAGAACACACGGTACCGTCGACATAACGTCGCCGGTGATCGCTGCAGGGGAGAACGGGACGATTCATTTCATGAAGGCGATCGACTCGTTTCCGCGAAACCTGTCCGAACCACCGAAGCGTCCGCCGTGCGCGTTTCCTTCCTCCGGCGTGTTGTACGCGCGCGCGCGCGAGAGAGAGAGAGAGAGAGGGCGAGCCAACTTGATCTTTGACCGCGCGTAATCTCGAAAGCAAGCGACGCGAATGCTTTTTTTTCGATTGGATCGCGGAGGCGTGAAAATCGAATGAGCCCGCTTCGTCTAAAATCGGAGCGAAGCAGCTCCGCTGAAAGCGGAAGGGACAGGTGGGAGCGTTCGTCGTCGGGGCAGCGTTGCGGTTTCGCAAAACGCGTCACCCGTTTCCGCGCCCGTCTTCCAGCCCGTTATTCTTCGTTCGACCGTTCTCTCGCTGCCCTATCCGCCGTTCTTCTCGCCAGGAACACGATATTGCGCTCGTCGTCGCTATTGCGATAACGGTACGACGGATCGGTCACGACGAACGTTCCGCGGCTGCCGGCGACTCGGCATTCATTGGCCGCGAATTTTTCTGCTTCTCCGAGTGCATGGAAATCGCGTCGTTCGGACGGCCGACGAAGGATTTCCGACGCAGGGTGTGCAAAAAGTGAACGGATGCCGCCGGTGGTAGGTCCCGAATGTCGATGTTCACCGCATCGCATCGGCCGTCTGGCACGCTGGAAGCCGGTTGCTCCGCGGTTCGATGAGACGCAAGATCAGAGGTTACAGCTTGCTCGCGATGCCCGCACGCGGCCGCGCGCATTCGCAACGATACGGTGGAAATGTCTGGTGACACAGACAGGGAGACTCTCGAAATGCCATCTCGTTTTATTGCGAGGTAATCGAACGACCGACTTTGGCCGAGGATGCTGCCCGCTGACTGCTGACTGCTGCGCTCGGTGAAATCGGAGTCCCGCCGTGGCTCCGCGAGCCCGCGAATCCGCCGGAGGAAGACAGCCAAGAATCAGGTGCCTTCTTGCACGACCTGCGGATACGTTGTTCGGTGTGTGGAAAAGATTGCAACGGAACCAAGGAGAACGGTCCTTTGAGTCGAGATTCGGTTTTGAAACTACAGTGGCTGCCGTTCGCAACGGAGCCGACCGCTCGTCCGCTCGCCCGCTCGCCCGCTCGCCCGCTCGCCCGCTCGCCCGCTCGCCCGCTCGCCCGCTCGCGCGTGTTATTCCCTTCACGGTTGGCGGTGTCGCCTCGTCGACAAGCCTGGTAAAACGCAGACTTTTTCCGAATTGTGAAACCGCGTTTGACCCACATGTCCAGCGGCGGGGCTTTCGAGTCGGTGCTTACGACACTGCTCGCAACGTGATCCCGCACGCGAGCGGTTCTCCTTTTTTTCCTTTCCTCCACCCGTACACCTTCGCGATACGATATTATCGCCGTCGAGCATAATCTACCGCTCGCGACAGCCTGTCCTCCGTTACACGCACGGGACGGTGATTCGTGAATTTTTCGAAACGCGCCGCGCCTCTGCTCCCACGCTCCCTCTCCGGCGGATGCGACGAAGACGAACGCACGGTTCTTCGGATCACAGCGTCGGTTTCGCGGAACGCGTCCGTTGCGCCGGGTCGCGGGATCTCGCGATGGAAGGTCACGCGGGCAGGCGCCGGTCCGCGGGTGAAACGCGTTTCTAATCGAAACATTACGTTTCTGTTTCAGGATACATTAACTGCAATGCCAGCACGCTGCAATCGCTGGCGCAGCTACACGGTGAGTGAAAACTGCTCGTTGATCCCCTCTTCCGTCCTCCGCTTCTTCCCTCGCGTTTCTCGAGCGTTTCGAGCACGCGGCGGGACATCCGCCGACGGGCACGCTCGATTCGACCGTACGTTTGCGCAACGCCCTTGCAACAGCCTTGTACGGCTTTCCGACGGCGATCGGGGAAACCCGATGGCCCTTTCCCGCGACGTTCGCTTCCTCTTTCTTCATCGCGCCCCCGCTCGCACGGACGGCCGTCGCCCCCGAACCGTTTCGGTCTCTTCCCTTTTCTTCGGCCCCGCTCGCAAATTCTCGGGCTGGCGGTCGAGAGAAAAACCGCCGTGCGAGCGGCTGCCCGTTCCTTTGCGGAGAGAGTCGCGTCGGGTCGCGGTCGCGGCGAAGCTTCGACGAAGACGCGAAGCCTCGAGGGGACGGCGTCGTCGATCGTTTCGGAGCGGAAACAGAAAAGTTTGATCAAGAATGTTGTGGATGCGCGCGCGCGCGCAACCGACTCGCTGTCGAGGAAACGGCGCGGCTTGAAATTGCGCGGCCGTGCACGAAGTCGTACGCGTGACAGACACGCACCGAGTCCCGCGCTGACGGGACACGCTCGTCCTCACGGAATCTCCGAGCGTGAAACGCGAGCATATGCGCGAGAACAATTTCGCGATTGCGAAACGTTCGGAGAAGGGCGAAGCGACCGGCGCGTTGCGCGGTCGACGGCGGTGCGAACGAGCTAGCGTGTGCTCGCTAACGATGGAACGGAGCTTCTGACCTTTGCACGCGCGTCAAACTATGAATCGTATCATGCCACCGTTCCGCGCTCGCGTCATACATTTTCTTCTTCGGAGCTCCGCGGCAGCTGGGTCCGTCTCCTCGTGTTGGACTTTGATAATGGGCCACGGGCGAAGAGTAAAATATTTCTTCGGCCGATCAGCACACCGAAAAGTGTCGGCCGCGTGTCCGGGCGAAGGGAAACGGGTGAAAAAGATTCAATCGGACTGAGCGCGAAAGTCGACCCACGCCCCCCGGGGTATTCGAACGAGCGCGGTGCCGAATTACGAATTACGAATTACGAATTACGAATTACGAATTACGAATTACCAGTTACCATTGACGCGGTTTCGTTGGGTGGTCCCACCCGCGTTTCTTATTCCCCTGGCTCGTCCGTTTTCGCAGAGGGCGCGGAGGGAAGAGCGACGGGTACGCGCGAAGCGTTCCAGGCTGAGAGGTCATGCCGGCTCATTGCATATTCAGCGGATGCAGATTCCGCGTTGCCACCGAAACGACGAGCGCGTCGCGATCAACCGGCTCGAGGGTGGAAGACCCGAATCCCTTGGCCCTCTCCGTAGGGCCGGGCGGCCGCTTCCTGCGAGTCCTCGGAAATCTGACCGGCCGAGCCGTTCAATATTTATACGGGACACCTCGTGCGGCCGAGTCAGCCGCTCGATCCGGGGACAACCTTTCCTCCGCGCCACGCATTATTCTTCCGAGTTCGGAGACAGCACGTTCTACCGCGGCACGCGTCGGTTGATTTGCATGTCGATCGATCGGTCGAACGGATAAGCGATCGCTCCGGTTTTCGGTGTTCGGTTAAGCTCGTCGAAGCAAGAAGGTTTCCAGCGAACCACGACTCCCCTTCCGAGTTCACGAGCATCCTCGTTCGCGGAATGAAAAAGTCGGCTATCCGCCGCACAAACCGGCAAACTTCATTTCGCCCTGCGATCCGGCAAATTTCTCGCGCGCGTCTCGTGCCCGACGACCGACGACCGACGACCGACGACCGACGACCGCGTTCGCTGCGATTCGGTTGTCGCGGCTGGAACGGCCTGTGCGAGACGCGGAAGCTTCGACTCGCATCCCGATGCTCGACGTTTTCGAACGAATCGTTTGACGTTGCTGGAAAACGCATCGGATCCAAGGCGCTAGGTTTTCCTTGTTCCAGATTCCTGGCATCCTTGGCAAAGTTTCGCCACGTCGACGTTCCCCGTTTGCGGGATAAGCGCGCGCTCTCGATCGTTGCGGCTCGCGAACAGCTCCGAATGCGGCCGTCGCGCCGAGTCGAGTCGAGTCGAGTCGAGTCATCCTCGCCCGATTCGTTCCCGTGGACCGCTCGTAACAACCGCGAGCACCGTTCGTCTTCTTTCGATAGAAAGTTCGAGGAACGGGACACGGTGACGCGCGCGCAATCAAGGTTCCGCCGTATCGAGGGAGAGACAGAAAGAGAGAAGGAGATTCGCTGAAACGTCGTCCGGTGTCATCCGCGAAAGACGTTGAATCATGCCAGCGAACTCTGTGTCCGTTCGTTGCCACCGAGATGAGTTCCCGAAGGACGGTAAAAGCGATCTTCCGGCCAATTAAAAGGAACGATTATCGCGGAGAAGTTGGCCGCGGCTCGGCGCATCAAAGGCAATTACCGGACGACCTATTCGCCTCGCGAATCACGCGACACCTCGAGAGCTGCTTTTACCCGAAGAAACGAGACCGGCTCCTCTCTTCCGCGATCGTATCGGAGTCTCCCGTTTCGGTCGTTCTTGGACCGTGGAGCGGCCCCCTTCCTTCCGCGGACCTTGATAACGCCCGTGAAAGCAACCTTGCGTACGAGGAACCGTGCCCCGCCGTGGAAGTCGTTCTTCGGAATGGAATGGAATGGAGTGGTAACGCGTGTAACCGTGCTGAAACCGTACAATGAATCTCGCGTGCCGACGTGCTCGCTCGCACCCGGATGACTGCCGGTCGTGGACTACCGTTTCTCGCGTTCGTTTCGAAACGAGCTTCGCGGCGAGCTGAAAGAGCAGCGTCTCTTTCAAAGACGGACAGAGAGAGAGAGAGAGAGAGAGAGAGAGGCGAGCAGGAACGGTGTCTCGGTGCACAGGAGGTTAAAAAGGCTCGCGAAGCGCAGCTACTTTTTTCCACGGAAATATCTGTCTAATCGCGGGGGCGGAACTCGCTTTGGGACGAGCATCGGTCCGACCGTTCCGTCAGGAAAGCTGCGACGAATCTGGCGGTTTTTGCGATCGCTCCCGCACCCGTATGTCCCTGATCGCGTCCTCGCTTGTCCGCTCTGTCGTCCGGTTTCGCCGCCGCTCGTATCGTTCGATCCGATATCGAAGGATAGCGAGCGAGAAGCGGATTGGTAATTCGATCGGTTCGTATCGATACGCGGTAACGGTACACCCGGTCGAGCAGTGGCGCGCGAGCCGACCGCCGGCCGCCGGCCGCCGACCGGCGGTCGGCTCGCGAAAAGACGCACCGAAGCGACGCGGTCGGTCATGGAACGTGAAATCGCTGACCCATGCGAGTGCAACTGCGGTCCCCCCGCGGGATTTCGCGCGGATCGTGCCGTTTGTCCTCGAGGTCAGCGACGATGCGATCGCTCGGTCATTTCCGTCGTCCGGACTTCTGTGAACGCGAAACGCTCACCGGATCCCCCGCAAACACGGTTCCGTGCGGGTCGATCGGATTCGAAGCCAGCGCGGCTGCGGGCGCGGGCGCGGCGGTATCGCGAAACCCTCGAAGAAGAAGAAAGAGAAAAGGGTGAAGAAGGGGAGAAAGAGAGGGGGGGGGGGGCAGAGAGAGAGAGAGAGAGAGAGAGAGAGAGAGAGACAGAGAGAGACAGAGACAGAGGAGACCTGTTTTCAAGACCTGCCTCAACGCGTTGCGAGACTCGACTCGCATCGAGAGCACTTTCTCGTTCGATGCTGATGGAAAAACAGGGAAGCGTCTAGGTGTACGGCGACGGCCCCGCGGCGACGGCCCCGCAGCGACGGCTTCCGCAACGCGGAACGGCTCTTCTCGTAAAACGGAATTCGGACCGCGTTCTCCGGCGCATTCGTTAACCGAATACCGAGGAGGTGGCCGATTCTCGGCAGAGGCGGGGGAGACGGTCGGACCGAGGCGATCCGGAATGCGTTTGTTCGGAGGCTCAAGCCGGTGCGCGGCAAATGTCGAGCCGTCGCGCGTTTTCCCAACCGTCCTCCTCTTTGTTCGAGCCGAATCGAGATGCAACCTCGACGAAACCGCCCGGGACCGGACGCCCCACGGTTTCGATCGCGCAACGCTTTCGAAAGGTCGGGAGTGCGGCGGCTCGGGGGACTCCTTATCTTTATCGGACTCGCATCGTTTCCACGGCAATTTCGGCGTCGAGTTTCGTGAAGCGGCATCCGGAATGGAAGAAGAAAAAAGTGCGGAGTCGAAAAGCGTCGGGGCAGCGGCCCAGAGATCGACGCGTCGAGGTCGTCGCGTCGATCCCGGCTCGATCGATTATCGCGGAACGCTTCGGGCCGCAGGAACGGGATAGGGGCGAGCCGAGCGGGCCGAGGGGACGCTTTCCGGCGAAATTCTTTGATCATGCAAATTTTTAATTTCTTGCGCCACCGAGCATCGGCCGTTTCATGGAATCCGACGAAGGGGGTCGCGGAGCGAAAAAGGGAGGCGAGAAAGCGACGCGTCAAAGATGTAACGAAGCTGACGGAGCAGCGCGGGGGAGGATGACTCTTCGGCGTAATGAACGAAATTAGGTGTAAACGAAGAAACGTCTCCCTCGACGATTCATCCGCGTCCGCGTCTCTCACCGACGACCGTTTTAATCGATACTCGTTGTATCGTGCCGGCGGCACGAGTGTGCGGGGCACCCTGTGTTCTTCGCACCTAATTTCATTCTTTACCCTTAAAAGTTGTCAGCCGCGAGCAGAGGGACGAAAGCTCGTATTCGTCGACGCGATGGTTGTACGTATTCGTGGCAAGAGCACTTTTACAGTCGACGCGCCTCTCTCGTTTCGTCCTCTTTCTACGTTTCTGTGCCGGTGGTTGGACGGTAGCCGAAGGGGTTGCTGAGCAGCGGCGAGGGGAGGGGTGTGAGGCGGGTGGAGGAGGACTCGGGAGAGCCGTCGTAGACGCGGTTGCTCTTGAGACGCGCGCTCGTTAATTCGCAGGATTTTCTAAGTCGTTGATAAGCCCATAATTACGAATTTTTATAACCGACGGCGGAGCTTTCTGCGGTCGGGGGGGGCTAGACAGCGGGGGGGGGCTGAAAAAAAAGGTGACGAAAACGTCGCGCCTCTGGTAACGTTTTAATTGCTGCTTTCCACCCCGATTACCATTATCGCCGACAGCCGGTGCGCGGCCGATGCGCCTCGTTTTCGTCGTGCCGTTTCCGTCTGCCGTCTGCCGTCTCTCGCCTCTCGTTCGGCCCGTTCCAACCTCCGCCCGCCGAGCCGGAGTTCATCGATCGATTTCCGGTAATTAACGCATCTTCGTTCCGTCCCGGAAGGTGTCCATCCGATTCGGCCGGCAATCTACACGGAGGCCGCCGTTTTTCGGTTCCCGTTCCCGTCATCCTGCTTATAGAGAATTCCTCCGACGCGAGGTCATCTCGAGCGGGCGGAACCGGCGCGACGCGCCGCTTCGAATCGCCACGAACAACGAGCGTAGACGGCGAACGAGCGCGAGGGAAGCTGCTGTTCAGCGGCGGGACTCGTGAATTTCTCGCGAAGCTCACGGAGAGAGGGATGGATAGGTGCGAGACGGTCGATCCCATCGAGTCTTATCTAAAATTAAATCGGCTGCTGGAATAAGGAGATCGGGTAAATCGTTGCGGGGAATTCGAGGGACCGTAGGACAGGAGGAACGTCATGAAAGAAGAATGGCCGGCGTCGTCCACGAGTCAGCGTTCATTATATTCCCTCAACAATGGCTGATTATTACGATAAACCCTCCCCGTCCAACGTAACCGGCTTTTCCCCTTTTGCTGTTCAAATTGGATCGGTCGCCACGCCTCGGCGCCTTCCGACGAAAAAGCCGAGCGGAAGACGGACGAATCTGCTCGCTGCGGAAATCGGAGCCATCGGACGCCCGCGCCGCGCCGCGCGGTTGGGAAACGCGACGCGACGTTTCGAAATTGATGGGGATCTCCTATCGAAATGGAAAATCATGGCGGCGGAGGAGGGACGAGCGGGGTGGCGTTTATCGGGCAAACGCATTTGCATGCGACTCGTAAAAAGTCGCGTGACCAGCTGTCCGCTTCTCACCCCTCGGCGCGGGGCCGAAAATAAAACGTTGGACGGCCGCGCTCCTGGTCCTGGCGGGGGGTGTTTTCGACAGGGAAATTTCTATTTTCGCTGCTCGGATGCGGAAAAGCTTCGCACCGGGTGCGTCATTTATTATGCATTAACGCGCGGCGTGGCGCGGCGTGGCGCGGCGTGGCGCGGCGTGGCGAGGCGATCGGTTGGGCGATAAACCGATCGGTCTTGCGGCCTGACAGCGCGGACAATGGGAACTCGTGGCTCGCGATCTCTTTCGGATACGAAACGAGCCAACGCGCACCGCCGACAATTTTCTTTCTCCCGATCGAACGCGCACCGCCCGTTCGCTGCCTTCCGCTTTCATCAGCCGAGAACACCACCGAGTTCGGAGAAAAATGAAATATGGACCACCGATGACGATCGAGGTTCCACCGACCGCGTCTCGGAACGACATCGCGGCCGTTCCACGGTGCGCCGCTGACGGTTGCCAAACGATACGTCGCATGCCCCTCCGCGCGATCCCCTTTCTTTGTTCGTCCCAATTTTTCCCTCGGTGCGAGGACGGAAGCCGATGAAAATTTATCGGCCGCAACGAAGCGAGCGAATTTTCCGTGGCAGACGGCGATCGAATGCGGCCGGATCTCTCGAGATCGGAAGCTCGTCGGCGCGGCGATCACGGAGGAAGCTGTCGAACGTGGCGAGGTGAGAAAGGCTATCGACGTCCGTAGGTGGGAGCCGTGCCTCCAAGGGTTTATCAGTCATCGTGCGGCGTGCGGTGTGCGGCGTGCGGCGTGCGGCGTGCGGCGACCGATGGCGGAACGCCGAGCGGAGGGTCGCGTGATCCCGTGGCCATGCGGAACAAGGAAACGCGGAGGAAAGACAGAGGAATGGGAAGGGATGAGAAGGGAAGAGAAGGGAAAAAGGGGGAAACGCGACGGCACGGTGGCGTCGGGACGCTAGGAAAACATGTTGGAGGAGGGGTGACTGGCTGGAAAAGGTCATTCACCCCGGTCTAGTCCCGCGCGTTTACAGGCCGTTTCATGCGTCGCGATACACATACCGAAATAACACGAGACTTTTTCCCGTATCTTTATTGGCCCATAAATCCCGGGCCTTCGAGTGTTCGCCGTATCTCGCTTCATGAAACAGCCTGTACGCGTTCATTTTTTAGGCATCGCGGGACCCCCGTCTGCTGGCGCAGCCACTTCCAAATTACACCCTCCGTCTCGTTTCTAGCGAGACGAACCTCCGCCTCCGCCATCGCCCGCCCCGTCTCTCTCCTTTCCCTCCGTTTCTTTCTTTCTCTTTCGTTGCTTCACCGTACGCGGAAGCTTCGTACCGCGCGTATGACACGAATATCCGAGCGGGCGGTGAACCGACGTATCTTGCCCCTCGTATATTATTCCGGGCTCGCTCCTCCGTCCGCGCGCTCGCCTTTCCCTCCGTTTCTTCCGCGAGATAAGGAGAAATCGAGCGATGGGCTCTCGCGAGGGCGAGATCCGCCTCGGCTCGGCTCGGCTCGAACGCGAATCGCTTCCCGAACAGCCCGCACCACCGATTCGTTTCGCCTTCCCTTCGATTCTGCTCCCCTCCGTTCCATGCGTTGCGCCTATCAGTCATTCCGTCGAGGGTGGCGACGTTGACGAGCGGCCTTCGAATCGAATCGAATCGAATCGAATCGAATCGAATCGAATCGAATCGAATCGAATCGAGTCGGATCGAATCGGACGCCCGTTCTTCCGCGTCCAGAAGTTGTCGCTTCGCGTGTTTCGGTTACGCCGGTCACACGTTTCGGACGGCATCGATGTTCCGACGTTATTCCGGGGAAACGGACGTCTGGAAGTTCACGCGACCGGTTCGATTTATTTTGGTCGCGCCTGAAAGCGGAAAGCGGCGGCGGCGGCGACAGGAGTGCGCGAGCCAGCGGAAATCGCGCGAACCGATGGTCCTCCGCCACGCGTTCGATAGCCGGCCACGCTTTCACGCCTCGAACCTTGACCCCTGTCGCTCGATTCGGCGGTTTCGCGTGACGCGAAATCCACGCGGGGGAGAGCTCAGGAACACCCTGAATCTACCGCGGCTCGACGCGACGTCTCGGAGCGGTTTTACTCGCAAGGTATGCGGCAGCGCGTGCCCGTGACGCGCTCGGCCCCTATGTCCCGGCCGTGCCGGGATAATGCTATCGGGCGATACACCCACGTATCAGCCAACAGCCCGTATCACCTACCTGCTCGACTTTATCCGCCCGTACACTCCGACCAAAGAGTTTGCTCGCCGATGCGGTTCGCCGTTCGCCGTTCGCCGTTCGCCGCTCGCCGCTCGCCCACGCGGCGAGCGAGCCCTTTTCGGGGTCGCCGAACGACTCGCGCGCCGCTTTCTTTTCCTTTCGTGGAAAGGCGATCGCATGAAACAGAGAAGAAGCGTAACCCGTCCGCGGCTCGACGAGGAGAAGGAAGGGCGAAGGGGTTTGAGGGCGGTCGGTCGGTCGGTCGGGTGGGCAGAGCTACCTGTAATATTGATCCGTGGAAGCGGGTAGCGACGGTGCCGCGTGCTGGAGGGATGTTCCATAACTGTCGCCGAGCGGTGAAATGAAAACATCGGCTTTCGTCGGCATCGTTTCACCGATGCCCACGGACGACGCTCTGCCCTTCTTTCTCCACCCCCCGCCGGTGTTCTTTTTTTCTCTCTTTTTTCCTTCTCTTTTTTCGGCGACACCCGAAACACTCCGACGAAGGGAGACGAGAACCAACCGCGGCGTCCCTCGACGGAACTGCGATCAATCCCGTAAGGGACGAATCCTGCCTCGAAAGAGCCTCGCGCAACTTTCGAGGGGTCGCTCGGGCTAACCCCACGCCTCGACGCGGACAAACTACCCTCGCTTTGCGACCTTTTTCCCGAGAAGAGCTTCTCCTCGTGGGGCGTCCGCTCCCTGCCCTCTTCCACCGGCGTCGAATAGAATGCAGTTTTTAGAGAAGCTTACGAAACGCTGCGAACGAACGGCGGAACGGTTTCCGTCGCGCTGCTACCGATCGACTCGAGGTAAATGAAAATAACCGCGCGGACGTTCGCGAGGACGAGGACGAGGAAGGAGCGAGGCGCGTGCAATTTCGTAGAACCGCTCGTCAATTTGTATATTTATCCTGCGCTAACCTCGACTCTAAGTATAGACGTTGTTCGTTCGTTCGTTCGTTCGTTCGTTCGTGCGTTCGTTCGATCGTTCGTTCGTTGCTCGTTGGAACGTTTGATCCGCGGCAGTTCCGCGACGGGAAGGAAAGATCTGTCGATGATCATGAATGTCGCGGTGTTCCCGAGGATCCTGAAAGACGCGCGGTGGGAAAGTCGAAAGGGAATCGGAATCGGAATCGGAATCGGAATCGGAATCGGAATCGGTCGTCGAGACGGGGACTCTCGGAGATTTCGGGAGGACAAAGTTTCCCAAAGATATCGCGGACCTTTGACTCGTGCGCGACTCGTATTCCGAACGATAAGCGGTGCGATAACGATTGCGATGCATCGCCGTCGGCCCCGATAAGAGCGTTCGGAACGCGCGTTGCTCGAATTCCCGCTGCCTTTCTCCGTCCGCTCGCGCCTCTGCTCCGAACAGGATGTTTCGTAAGAAATCTACGCGATCCTCCGTACGTGGCATTCTCATTGCGTCTTGACGAATCGCCATAAATTATTCAGATTTCTGAGAATTCTTCGCGGCTCGGCTCAACGTCGGATTCGCGATTCGAGGTCGCGATCCAACGTTCACCAGGGACTCCACGGTTTTTCCTCGTTGCTCGCGCATCCGCGCTGTCACGGGGAGGGCGAAGCTTCGAAACGATCCGCGGACGATCGGCGGGCATCGCTCGCGCGAGTACGGACAGGCTGAAACGAAGCGCGCAGCGATGACCGCGCCGCTCGTCCGCTGAGAGAGAGCTCGACGATCGTCGCGCGCTGGGTCGGTTCGAGGCCGTTTCCGATTCCGTTTCCGATTCCGTTTCCGATTCCGCTCTCGCGACGACCCGAGCCGTCCGAAAGAGGGAATACGAGCACGCTCGACCGCGGTGCGGAACGGCTTCCAGGCAAGATTCGTCGGCGGAGTACGCGATACGCGGCGTATAGACTCCGGGCGGAGAGTCGTTTCGACGCGAGTTCGATGCAACGTGACGCGAGGCGGTCGAGGAGGAACGGCACGGTGCGTGGAAAAGGAGTCGACGTCGAGGCGGGTGGGAAGTCGTAGCGGCGGTGAGTCACAGGGTGGACAGCGTTAGATAATTTTGCCCGAAAGCCGCGCCTCCGCCCGTTCCCCGAAGCATGCGGTACGCGCACGGACCCTCGCGATCATTCCGCGTCGAACCGGTTACCGATGCTGCTCAAGCTCCCCCGTGGCGGAACCCTCGCGTCGCCGGATCGAGCGAGCGGCCACCGAATTCGCGCCGAGTCGTGGTTCGTCGTTCAGCCTCGAGGTGCAACCCTCGATGCCTCGTCCCTTCCGTCGATCGACTCCCCTCTCCCGCTCGACCCTCGCGCGACGGACCGTGCTGCGGGGCGAGAAATTATGCCTCCTCGGGCAACGAAAAACCGGCTACCGGTCGACGAACCCCGCGCTTTCAATCCCGGCCGAGTCCGCCGAGACGAGCGGGAACGGTTTAACGAGAGTTTGATAAGGAACTGGTTGAATCGAGATCGAGATTCGGAGGACGTTCATGCCGTCGGTCGGACGCACACGGGGTTCGAGGGATCGCGCGAAAAGCTCCCCCGAAGCGAGGTCGGAGGGTCGGGACGCGTTAACCGCATAAAGCGTAACGACCTAATTCCGAATACATGCTCCATGTATCGGAAAATGGGATGCGCGGGACTCGACCGGACGCGCAGCTTCCGACGAATGTTCTCCCTCGGCCGTTTTCGCTCGCGGGGCGGAGCGATCGCGGGAAACGATAGGACCTGAAAGAGAAGCGAATGAAACGGAAAGTAGCGAACGACGAGCGTGAAATTCGCCGGCATCGTCGCGTCGCGTCGCGTCGCGTCGCGTCCCCTCGTTCCGTCGTATCCGGTTGGCGATGGCCGTGTTCGTTGCGCCGTGCTCGGACGTTCAAAGATCGATGCATTCTTATGTTAATGAACGCGAGGAAGGGAGGCGGACGCGCACGCGTAATTGGCTTAAGAAAACGACGCGGATATCTCCGGATCGGAATGCTCGCGTGCTCGCGTGCTCGCGCACCTTCATGCCGGAAACACGGTGCCGATACCGATTGTCTCGCCGCTGAATCTCGTCCTCGGATCGGTTTCGCAAGGCGAAACGATCTCGAGGGTTTTTCACAGCGCAATTACGCGGCGTTCAGCCGCGCCGATTGTTCGCGGTTGCGCCGATTCGCGGATACGCGTCTTCTTTTCGACGATGCGAGCGTATCGTTGACCGATCGACTCGACTCGACTCGACTCGACTCGACTCGACTCGACTCGTCGCGTCGCCGGTGCGAAGCGGTTTGGGGCTGGGCGAGGCGAGGCGAGAGACGGGTGAACGTTAACCTCGGGCAAGTTGTGCGGCGCGTGCACGAGAGCACCACTGGATGCGCGTTAAATCGATACTCGGTCGAGGTGCGACGGAACCGAGAGGGGCTGGTAGAGGTAGCAGGATCGAGGGCAGAGCCGCGCGGTCCCTAAACCTCTGACCTTCTGCCGGTCGCGAGCGGAGGAGAAGAGGAAAAATGAGAAGCCGGGTGGAAAAATAAGGATGGAGAGGATGCGAACGGGACGGGAGGGCGAGTCTTTCTTCACCGAACTTTCATGAAGAAACGCCGCTGAAGCGACCTTTGTATTTCGAACCTCTATCCCTTTCGAGCGCGATACGCGCCGGGAGGACGGGCGGCGAGCGTTGGAAGAGCTCCCGGGTCTCGCGGTGACGTCGTTCCGCGACTCTCCGAGGCCGTTCGGTTCCTTCGGAAGCTCCGAAAAGCAGAGACCTCGGGGCTCGCCGATCGAAGTCGCTGTCAGGGTTAGCGGATGATTGACGAGGAAGAAGGGACCCCGGGCCTGAAACCGCCCCGATCGATACGCGCCGTGTGCCCGTCATGCTCCGCGTCGAAGAAACTTTATACCAACAGCCGCGACGCGACGCGTCACCCTTCGGACGCGTGGATCGAATCTCGCTCGTCTCGATCGATCGTCCGCCCGGATCATTAATTTCTTCGTAGGCGCGATCGAAGCCGATCGCATCTCTCGATGCACAGCTGGCCAGATAAGATACGAACGATCGCGGAAATACGGACGCGGCGAAGCCAAAGGTTGCCGTTATTTTCCAAATTATGCATTATCGCCTGGGTCCCCGATATCTCCGCACGGTCGCGAATTTCTCCGCAGCCAGGAAATGTAATATCCCGAAAGGGTGTTTCGCCGGACCGACGAAGTTCGACCCGATCGCGCGTCGATGCGGCTCGTGGGATAAATCGCGAGCGCGAAGGGAAGCGATCCGCGAAGGTGGAAGTTGTTTTCGAGCGATCGTTACCGGCCGACGCGTCGGTTCAAGGGGAAAAATGGAGCGAACGCGAAGACTTTCTCATTGGAAACTCAGGCTGCTCGAAGAAAGCGTATCTTGGAAAGCCAACGGTTCCGCGATCAGCCGCGAATTATTTATAGATACGAGCCTCTCTCGATCGCGCTTCTCCGTCCGGAATTTGAAATTCTTATCGTTGGTCGCTCGGGAGCGATCCGTGCTTCCTGCGCGTTCGATCTCGCGCCCATGGAAATCGTAGCGCGGTTCGCCATTGGCCGAGGTTCGAAGAATCAGGAGCGTCCGGTCGGCTGGGAAGCGGAATGCTCGGAGCTCGAGACGGATCCAGCGACGACGATCGGCTCCGATCGGATGTCCCGAATCCGTTTCACGATGAGAGACGCGAACGGCCGGCCGTCTCCCCTCGCGATCCGATGCGATGCGACTCATCGTCCTTCTTCCGCCCGATTCTTCTCTCCCAATCTCCTCGTCTCCTCATCACCTCGAGCCAGCCCCATTCGGTTTCCCTTCCCCTGCCCGAAATCAAGGAAACGCATCGAGAAACGTGCCGCCGCCGCCGCAGCAGCGGTGGGAGATGCTTTTCATTCTGTGCGCACGGTTCCCTCATTTGGGTCGCGGCAGAGTTTAACGCTCTGAAAGATCGGTTCCGGACATTTAAGGAGCTGAAAGCAACCGAACGAATCGATGCTCGCGTTCGCGCTCGACCGTGGCCGGCAAAGCGATTCGGTACACCTGTACGTTCGATGAAACGAAAGAAAACCGGATACGCGAGTCGTTTGCGGAGGGAGCGATCTTTTGAAAATTCCCAGCGAATCGCTGGCGAGCTCGGGACTCGAGGAGCCCGTGGAAAATGCAACCGCGCGTGAGCGCATCCGCCGGCAAACTTGCACGCATGTTCCTGCGAACGATGGCAGCGAACGAAGCGGCTCTATCGCGACCGGGATATTGATTTTGCGACGATATCGCGGTCGCGATCGCGCCCCTAAGTTCCGAGGAGCATCGAGGCAGAGGCAAGGCGATTCGGCCGAAGGACGAGCGCGAGCGCAAACGGAGACGCGGTCGCATGCGGAGCAGGAAAAAATGAACGTCGAGCGGTTGCGCTCCGCTCGGTTGTTTACACGGCTGGTCCGTTTTCTGTTTTCCCTGACGACAAGGAGAAACAAGCGGTCACGTTCGCGCGATTACCGTGTTTCCTTTGCGTCTGTTTGCGAAACGAAGAGAACCGTGTGGAATGGCAACGTTCGTCAGAAGAGCAAGGTTCCCCGTCCGAAGGCGATACAGTGAGTCGAGTTCTCTGGCCGCGGAATTTCGCGAGGCGTCGGTTCGGAGCGGTCGTCCTGACCCAACCGTTCCGCCCCGATCCCCGAATCCATCGAGTTTTCCGCTTTCGCCGAGCTCGATCGGCCGCCGCGATCTTCCGTTACGAAATCGCTCGCCATCTTCTCCTCCGAAACACGCGGTGACATTATGTAAAGACCGGTGCGCTTTCTCGAGGTCGTGGCGCAAGATCCGTTGCCGCAGAAATCGGGTTTTGCCGAAGATTCGAGACTGATCGACGAAATTCTTCCGTTGCAGGCAAATCGCCGTTCTTCCCGAGCCTGGAGGACCAGAGCGGAACGCTGCTCGAGGATCCGAATGCACCGAGTCAGCTGGACGGCGTCGGTGTCGGTGTGGAGGTCGGCGTCGGCGTCGGCGTCGGGGTCGGGGTCGGGGTCGGTGTCGGTGTCGGTGTCGGGAGCGGTATGACAGGACCACAAGCGGCGCCGCTCTCATCCCCGAGTCGAAGCAGCCCCCACAGCCAGGGCAGCGAAACCGGAGAACGCTTCTCCAGGAAAGTGTTTGTCGGTGGCCTTCCGCCGGACATCGACGAAGGTACGTCTGCTCTCCGTCTCTCTCTCTCTCATCGCGCACCGAGATCGCACGATGAAGAAAGGTTCGGAAAAATTGCGATTCGGCGATCGGCGATCGGCGATCGGCGCTGATCTCGCCTTTTCTCCGTGACACTTTTTCCAATCGTCAACGTTGCCACCGTTTAACGAGCTGCGAACATCTCCGGGAAGATTTCATCGAATACTCGGATCGAACGGGTCGCGGGCCGCGACTCGCGAGATTCATCGAAATCTTTTCGACTCGCTTTCGCGCTGCTTCGAACCGAACCGCAAGAACTTTGACTTTACACACGGAACACGATTCTTTCTTTGCAGAAGAGATCAAGGCGAGCTTTCGACGTTTCGGATCATTGGTCGTCGACTGGCCGCACAAAGCGGAGAGCAAATCCTACTTTCCACCAAAGGGCTACGCTTTCCTGCTTTTCCAGGTAATTCCGAAGCTTGTTTCTCACGCGATTCGCTGGAAATTCGAAACGGTCGGATACGGACACGGGTACGGATATGGGTACGAATCCGAATCCGAATCCGAATCCGAACCCGAGGCGGTCCCGCGTCTCGGCCGCGCGACGCTCCGTACGGAACGTCGATGCACGAACGACCAACGGGCGTGCACGGGTTATCAACCCGTGGCCTCGCGATCGCCTTTATCGATCGCCGAGTGCGCCGCGGTTAACCGTTTCACCGTTCGAGCGCTTCAACGAGCAAAAGGCGCACAGAGCGAATTGTAAAACGTGCTATTTGCTGCTCAACTTCGCTCATCCCCTTCGACACCCGAAACGCTTCCCCCGTCTCACGATCGGTCCGTGCGCGTCGTTGCGACGAGTCGAGGGGTTCGCGTTGCACGCGTTCTCCAGCCGTTTTTCACGTTCGCCGAAACTGATCGACCGCCACGATCTTCGTCGCAGGATGAAGCCTCTGTGCAGCAGCTGATCGACGCGTGCATCCAGGACGAGGAAAAGCTGTATCTGTGCGTCAGCTCGCCGACGACCAAGGACAAGCCGGTGCAGATTCGACCTTGGCGGCTGAGCGACGCGGACTTTGTTCTGGACGCGTCGATGCCGTTGGATCCACGGAAAACCGTGTTCGTCGGCGGCGTTCCGCGACCTCTGAAGGCGGTCGAGCTGGCGATGATCATGGACCGGCTGTACGGCGGCGTCTGTTACGCCGGCATCGACACCGATCCCGAACTCAAGTACCCGAAGGGAGCTGGGAGGGTCGCCTTCAGCAATCAGCAGAGCTACATAGCTGCCATATCGGCCAGATTCGTTCAGCTGCAGCACGGCGACATAGACAAAAGAGTAAGTCTTTTTTTTTTTTTTTTCTGCCGCGATGTCCCCGGAGACCGAACCTCCGGCTCCGACGATGCTCGAGCGACCTCGACGTTCACGGCTGCTCTGCTTTTCGTCCGTTTCAGGTCGAAGTGAAACCGTACGTTCTGGACGATCAAATGTGCGACGAGTGTCAGGGCCAACGTTGCGGAGGCAAATTCGCGCCGTTCTTCTGCGCCAACGTTACCTGCTTGCAGGTGAGTGTCTCGATTCCCGTCGCGCTCGATTTCGATACGGTGCACGGTTCACCGCGCAAACGAAAGAACATGCTTCGAAGGCGAATCGTTCTGTTACAGTACTACTGCGAGCATTGCTGGGCAACGATTCACTCTCGACCGGGTCGGGAGTTCCACAAGCCGCTGGTGAAGGAGGGCGCGGATCGGCCTCGAGCCGTGCCTTACCGCTGGTGTTAACCCCAGCTGCGTTGTCCCTAATTATCTCGCAACCCTAGCTAATTAACTACCACTTCTACGATACACCCCCTCCCCACGAGACCCTCCAGACCCAACCCCCATCCCCACCCTCCCTCTCTACACACATGCACGCACACATACACACGCGCGCGCGCGCGCGCGCGCGCATACACTTGTGCACACAGGAACAGCTACACACAAAGCACACACACACACACACACACACCTCCCCGGCCCGTCACCCCGGCTCACCCTTATCACTTTACTTACCTACGAGAACACAGCCCGAGACCACTATCGCTACTACTACCCACTCGATCGTCAGTGCTACCACTACTCTACTACTACCACTATTATCGCTACTACTATTACTACTCTATCACTACTACCACGATTACTATTCTACTACGAGTTACTTCTACTCCACTGCTACTTGGACACTCGAACCGGTTACTCGACGAAGAAACAGCAGCCGCGGTTATCTGCCAGCCGATATCTCTCGGCGTCGCACCGACCCCGCGACATTCATCGCCACTGGACGCGGTGATAGCAGGGGAGAGAGGAGGGCGGAGAGGAGGGGCGAAGCGGCCTACGTCGGAGGGAGACTCGTCGACGAAGAAGGAAACTCGTGTCCCGACGGAACAGAGAGTGGACAAGAATTCTCTCAGTATATCGATCGTTCATACGTATTATCTGACTGTCGCTGTAAACGTGCACCTGTTCTCTCCGATATCCTAGTTGCAGAGAGAGGGAGAGAGAGAGAGAGAGAGAGAGAGAGAGCGAGAGAGAGACAGCTACGAATTCGAGTCCAGCTTTCAAGATCCGAATGTCCGGGAACGGCTCTTCCGAGTTCGACAGCGAGGATCCGCGAATCGCGGCAACTTCCTCGGCGAGGGGTTTATCCTCCTTCCGGAACCACCGCCGTTCCTTTCGTTGTTCCTCTCGTCGATCGCCTCGTCGATCCGTTCGAAAGCTCGATCGGGGAGGATCGAGGGCGAGCGCACGCAGCGATCGAGAAACGGCGAGAAAGAAGAATAGCGAGTACCTGATAGGATGCGAGCGCGAGGATCAAGCTCGATGGAGGGAGATCGAAAATGGTCGGGAAGCCGCCGCGAGACGAGCGCTGGCACAGACGCGCGGAAGAGAGTGATAACGAAGAAAAATAGGGACGCGAAGCCGGGAGGCGAACCATTCGCATTGAACGTCGAATAGATAATGAAAAACATCCACGCTTCGAACCGCTGTGTATTAGGTAATTCTCTGTATCACACACAGTCTCTAGCTCTTAAGAACTTATCGAATATGTTACATAGGTGCGTTACACATATATACGTATATGCGGCCACGCGTATGTACGTGCGGAGAGGAACGGTGACGGGTGCGTATGTACGCGTGGACAAGGCGACTCGCGCTCGTAGGCAGAATATTTCGAAGAGAGATGATTTTTTACCGATTAACTTATCCGAGTGCGAGGCGTAGGGAATGACGAGGAAAGGGGGGGATTGTAGAGGAGGAGGAGAGAGAGGGTCTGGGAAAGTGAGATGGAAGAGGATGAGCGGAGACCGCTGAAAAGAGGGACGCGCTTTAACGTCGATAGTTGAATTCGTCTGGCGAGCTGTCGCGCGCCAGATTCTGTCTAACCGTACCGGATTCTCTGCCAATACTTGAAAGCAACGCGAGCGACTCTATCCGGAATCAGTGAAAGGGTGAAAGAGAGCGAAAATCTGTGGGCCTTGCAGCCGCACGTCGTACGGAGACAGTCCGCTACTCGTTTTCAGAAAAAAGAGAGAGTACAAAATTAACGGTCGCGCGCGATAGCAGCACGAAACTGATGCAGAGAAGAAATTCGGTGGAACACGGTGGTTGGGTCGATCTTGGATCGAGGCTGATCGGTCTTTCCTCTCGAGACGAGTCGCGGGATCGATTTCGGAGAGGTGCGCGGCGCGCGGCGCGCCTGCGAATCCGAAAACGATCGACACAGTAGCTGAATATTCTACGTACCTGGGCCCCCCAACGTTCCTTTTTCGAAAAACGAGCGGTGAGCGACTCTCTCGCGGAAGTACACTCGGAATACCTTGACCCGGTGAACCGTCTTCGAGCGACCCCCGTCGAGAGGAGCGTTTCTCTCCTCTGACGGGGAACGATCGAGGCCCTAGCTAATTACTCTTCATACGTCCGATATAGGAGATTGGCAGCGCGTGCAAGGAGTAACGGCGGTTCCTTTCGCGCGGACCTACTAGATTCATAGTAAATCAGTGAAGCATGGATCCCTCCTGTGTACATACCGATGTATCCCTCTCGTACCGACACGATCCGACGGTCGAACGCACGTTTTTCTTCATCCTAACGAATTTCTTCGCTCGGTGTATATAATCAAACGCAGTGATATGCGATCGACGTAGTTCAAATGAAATCTCATCTCGACCGAGACACGCGTTCCGTTATGCATACAGGTTCGATTCTTCTGACGGCAAAACATAAAGGGTTCCCTCGATGGTATTTTACATCGGCGCGCCCCGCCGAGAATCACGCTCTCGAACCTCCTTCGACCTTTGCGCATCTTCCTTCGTCCCTTGGCTGCTTCCGACTTTGCGACTCGGGGAGAAGGCCAAATGCCAAGCTGCGCGGTAGCTTGTCACTTTGAACGGATGCGAGAAGATCGAGGAGGATCGAGCGGCGGAACCCGCAGACCCGGAACCGGTATGCAACGTTGTGTGTTACGCTTAATAGATGGACGTTCCGTGCGTAGCAGCATCATCGGTCGAAACCATAAGCTCGTAGTTTAACCTCGCACGACGAGTCTCTTTAACGATACACCCCCGCCTGTACGCATTCGGAACACTCACGGAAACACACGCGACACACGACGTACAGAAATACGCGCTTAGGAACGACGGCATACAGACAGACAGACAGACAGACAGACAGACAGACAGACACACACACACACACACACACACACACACTCACGGGCAGCCCTCACGAGTTGCAACAGCTGTACGATTCAGAGTAAGACAGGCGATCACGGATCAATCGATACGTTGCGTACGTTTGATGACGAGGAATGGACAAACAAAAGTAATCTCCGCGTCTACATATATATATATATATACACATATATATACATATATATTTATTTTTTTGGTACTCTTTTTTGTATATATACCTGTCGCCGTAGATTAGGTGACGTCTAGGCACCGCACGAGGTATGATCTGTGTGCTTGAGAGATAGATATGTGTGAGAATGTCAGGTGAGACTGTACGGATGACGGGATCCGCGAGAACGGAGGAGAGGCGAGGAAAAGAGCGAGAGCGAGAGCGAGAGCGAGAGACGAGCCGCGTAGACGATGACCCTCCGTCCCTTCGTTCATACGAATTCGTGCCGGTACTCGCGAGCGTTTAACGGGGACGGGAACCGCGTAGCAAGTACTACATTGATTTCGAATGACCGGTAGCAACCCCGTTTTTCAGTCGCCCACCTCCCTCGGCTAAGCATTGGCAGAGACAGAAGGTAGTTAGACGACGAAATATCAGGATGGAGAAAAGCCACGAACAGATCGGTGAACAAAAGATCGAAAGTCTGAGAGATAGACGAAACTCGTCGAGTTCGAAAGCAAGTACTAAACACGTTTATACACATAGGACGTACATCATGTATATACATGCATACATATACGTATGTTAGGGAATAGAGCGTGCGTATTGAATTTTTCTATCCGTTGCTACGATAATATTCTAAATAACGATTAATCTTTCGTACGCACTCGGCGGGACACGAAATTTTTCGGGAAGGAAATCCTTGAACGAAAGGGGGTGAAAGAGGCGAAAGAGGCAGGTGAGCGTGTAGTTAGCGTAATTTTCTCGAACACACGAGGCGTCGTTCTCGCGTGGACGAGGAGGAGGAGGTGGAGGTGGAGGTGGAGGTGGAGGTGGAGGGGCGAAGGAAGACGAGTCCGTGCGGCACGCGACGAGTAAAATATAAGTAATCGAAATGCCGCGGCGTCGCGGATAAATTCACCGACGCGTATACGTGAGAACGTATGCGCGTGGAACCGGGTGTGTAACGCGCGCGCTGCAGTCGGGTAGGTGGTTTTTCGATCGCTTCGAAGGATCTGCCTATACGTCATCTCTTCGGCCGCGTTCTGCGGACGTTATTCGGACGCTCTTCGTCATCACCGGATCGCTCGTTCGTCGTTCTTTTCGCTTCGAGCGTCGATCGATGGACCGGATGGACGGACGTCGGTACCGATTCTCGCAGCGAGAACTTTATCGGCCGGAACCGTGCATGCGTTCCTTCGGAAATATGCGCGGATCGATGTTTCGCGAACGTTTCCGGCGATCGAGCGCGGAGGCGTCGGGAGCGAGGGAATTTCGGAGCTACCGAAGAAACACCACCCCCCGTGGTAACGCGACGCAACGTGCGCGCGTCACTCCACGGTTCACACATTAGGCGAAAATTTGCAGCCCAAGAGCGCGAGCACAGAGTACGCGTGTTGCGGAAAGGGTTTCGCGCGCTGCCACATGCTCGTACAACCATACAGCTACACACGAATACGAGACATGTACATGCACGTTCACATGGAACACGCACACACGATCTCATTCGTGCACAGACAGGCTCTCCCCACTGATCGATCGATATAATTGTAGTGAAACTTAACTAGGTACCAATTCACCTAAATCAATTGATAATTTAACAAAAAAAAGGTCTATACATATATATATATATATATATATATATATATATATATTGATATACATATGATCTATGTATATGTGTATAATATATATCATATAGAGAGTAGAATTGTTCCAATACTTGAGCGAACCGAGTATTCGAACGAGTATCGAGATTTTTCTAGAGAAATTTTTCTAATCGTTAACGAGTGCGAAGCTCTGGCCCGGGTCGCGGAGCGTCTCTGGATCCTGGAGTCGGGCAGGCTCGAAAGAAATAAAGCGGCGGTAGAGGGAAGAGAAGGTAGACGCGGCAGAACCATCGCGCTCTCAACGAAACGATCGTTCTCGAGTGGTTTTCGCGGCAATCGTTCTGCCGCGGATCATACCCGAATCACACACGTTAACAGAATTCACACTCTCACCGGTACACGTAGCAAAACGTACGCGGGATCGCGGTCGTGTTTCCTTGGATATGGATGTTTAGCTAAATGTTCTCCGACGCTGTCGCGCGGGATTTTCAGGATTTCGCAAGACGCACACTCGCGGCAAACACTTACACACGCGTACACATTTTTCACACACACACACACACACACACACACACACACACACACACACACACACACACACACACACACACACACACACACATCGTAGGAACGTAGGGCGAAGACGGTGGCAAGAAACGTATTAGGTGTTCCGACAAGGTGTCCGCAAAATGCTCGCAAGTTGGCTTCCGCTTTCGACATGTTCGCGCCACCACGATGACGACGATGACGACGATGACGACGATCGTGAATTTTTTCGAATCGATCGATAGAAGAATTGTAATTGTATTGTTTAGTAAATGTAGATGAACGTGATTTGATTCGTTGAATTTGTATATTTGTAACTTCTAATTTGTAAAGGTTTGCACTCGGATGCGTTTGAACATTTCTCGAGTAGGTAGTCGAAAATAATTTAAATAGGTTCGCCCGAGCGCGGAGAATTTAGTGGAATTTATTAGCGAATATCGTTTGCGGGGTGTTCGCGCGGAATCGTAGGAACGAGATCGCCCGAGGCGAACATATCACTTAGAATTTTCAGTTGCGACTTTCTTTCTCGTGGTGGTGGACACGGTGAACTCGCGAGCTCCGGTTGACCATCCGCAAACGGAGATCGCGAGAAAGCGGAAGGGTGCAACTGCAACCGCGGCTGAAATTGCACTTCTCTAGCAAAAGTTTAGCAACGCGTACAGACGATGAAACGCATCTGCAAGCGTGGCGCGCAACAAATTTAAAAGAAAAATAATAAGAATGACGATGATGAACTACATGCGCGGAGAAGTTATCGTTTCGAATCGCCAGTAACAAAAGTAACAACAACAAAATAATTAAAATATGTTTAGGTATGATTCTTCACCTCCTTTGTAATATGTGTGATAAAGCATAATATATAATATAATGACAATTATATATATATATATATATAAAGTACTAATATATAATTGATAATAACGATTAAAATATCTAATATATTCTGACGGACTCGGAAAACAAAAGTAACGGATGTAATTGGGAATTAGATACCGATTGCGCGATACGACAGTAAAGTGACTGAGAACAGAAAAGGAAGAAGATAGGGAAAACACGGCCGGGCAGGGAGAGGATAGGATGGGTGTGCGAAGACGCAGAGGCGTTTCGAGAGCGTGAAAAATCGGGAGGGAATCGTGGAAAAGTGAGAGACGTGAAACCGACCGGGCGCCCGGTTCTCGCACGGAACATACAGGAACGTAGGCGTTACGCGTTTCTACTGTCGTTCGGGTAATACATGTGTGTAATTAAAGGAGAGGTAACGAAACAAACAAACAAAAAAATCGTAAAAATGTGGGGCGAACGAGTAACAATGGTAGTCATTTACGATAGATTTGTATTTTTCAGTGTTGAAAAGTTTTTTATACCGCTGTTATATTCTTGTCTAAATATCTTAGTTCAGAGAAAATGCGTGAGAGAGAAGAGCCGTATCTTTAGCGTGCATGCGATTAGGTGCGTGTGAAAGCGTTAGAGTGGAAGTCGGAAGGAGAGAATGAGAGAGAAAGCGTTAGACGGTTGATCGAGAAAAGGGTAGCCGCCCACGTACAGAGATACAGAGATACAGAGATACAGAGATAAAAGGAAAAGAGTCTCGACGAGATGCTTCGAAATTGTCGAGATTTTGATTCGCGAGAGGTGCGCGAGTTTCGTTTGTATCGCGAGGGATCGGGAGGATTCGCGCATAATAAATATTATCGATCGATGGCATCGATTGTATTATAATTCAGAATAGGGATTATTTTTGCTGTTTCCGTGTGAAGAACGGATGGAGATGGGCTGAACGATCCCTCGCGAGAACGCAACAGCTCGGCGACACACACACACACACACACACACACACACACACACACGGAGAGAAAGCGAGAGAGAGATAGTTTTCAGAGAGG